>WBZZ01000491.1:0-100178 GCA_019918135.1 Paulinella micropora
CTTTCTGTGTTCTGGTCATCCGATCTCTTCTTTCTTCTCCTTGCTTTCTCGTCCCATGCTCTCTTCTCGTCTTTGGCGAGATCTTTCCAGTTGTCTGGCTTCACTGTCTTCTGTTCTGGTGTCTTGCTGCCTCTCGTTCTCTGTGATGTTGAGTCGTCCTCATCGTCACTTCCCTCTGGTGTGTCAATCCCGTGCGGTTCTCTCGGTTCTTCCATTTCTTCTGCCTTTCTCATGCGATCTCTATCGAACCGTACTTAAGTTTCGCTGCTTTGTGGTCTTTGAAAGCATCATGAAACATATCCCCGAGTCTCAGAGTGGTGTTAATACCATACGCGTATTCCTCTATCTGATAATAACAACCTTGCAAATCTTTCTTGTTTCCGCTAAACACTGGTGTGTGAGGCATCAGTTGTCTCATATTACTTGCATGGGGCCAAAAATCGCTTTCCCGGCGGCTCATAACTGTTGATTAGTAATTACCCGGTCACTCACGGACCTAACTCGTACCTTTATAAACGCCGGTTTGCCGAAGACTCCGTAAGGAGACACGATGCTCGATCGACACTTTAATCCGCAAGTAGAATAGCAGCCTCCGAACTGAGAATTCAGAGGCAGTAGCGCTGGTTGAATAAAGATTTCGGTCCGGCAGAGCCGAGGTGTAATAGATGTAGTTAGAGGGGTGTTTGGGCCCGCAGGGCATGTGTACCTGAAGCAGTGGGGGGGGGGGGGGGGGGGCAACGCCAACCCCGCGCTGCCGACCCCGCCTCGCCGCGCGACGGGGTCGCAGCGCGGGTTGGCGTAGGGGGCCCCTTTGCAGTTTATAGCACTTAATTT
Source organism: Paulinella micropora (assembly GCA_019918135.1). Taxonomy (NCBI): domain Eukaryota; phylum Cercozoa; class Imbricatea; order Euglyphida; family Paulinellidae; genus Paulinella; species Paulinella micropora. The sequence goes on from WBZZ01000491.1 coordinate 835, forward strand.
TACACAAACACTATGATTTTATTACATTTAATTTTACACAAACACTACTAACTTCTACAAGAGAATACTTGCCCTTGGTACGGATAAATTTAAACGGAAGTATACGTATTAATATCCAAGTTACCAAATGCAAATAATGTTAATAATTAAATAATTAATATTGCTCTTGTAGTACTAGATATTGGCAAAGTTTTGCGACATATGATTGAATATGGTACTTTCTCCGCTTGCATCAACAGATTCCACAATCAATTGCTCCTGGCCCGAGATACGTATCGCTGCATGTGTTGGATCGCGCCGAGCCTGGCGCCTATGACGCCCGGGCTGTGCGTGTGGCCGTGCGGGTACACACCCCCTGCCAGCGGTTGTCGGTATACTAGAGGCCTTGCGCCTGCCCCAGCAGCCAGGCCTCGGGCAACAGGCCCTCGAGGCCGCGCCTCAGCTTGGAGAGTACCGGCAGCCGGCCGAAGGCTACCGCCCCGCCCCGGCCGGCAGCGAAGCTCCGTTCCTGGTCGGTGGGTCCAAAGTGCAGGCGGCGCAAGTCCCCGCGCGGGGGCCCCGCGCACGCCGCCGCCGCGCTCGGGGGGTCCCACGAGAGTGCCGTCAGCTCCTGGACCAGAGCCTGTGCCCCGCCGGCGGGTAGGCATTGCCCCAACGCGTAGGAGCCCAGCTCGAGCGCGTGCTCGACGCCGCCCGGGACTACCAAGACGCAGGCGTCGGCCAGGTGCTCCTCCGTGGCCCAGCCGCTCGGCAGCCCCTGACGCAGGTCCAGGAGCTCGGCCTCCCAGCCTAGCCCCGCCAGCCTGGCCTGGAGGCGCCGCAGTTCCCGGAGGCCCAGGCGGGCGGCGGGCCCGTCCGCGGGGCCTCGAGGTCAAAGGTCACGGCCAGCGTGTGGTAGGCGGGGAGGGCCGCAGTGCCGTCCTCCATCTGCCGCACGGCGGGCCGCGGCGGGGGCGAAGGAAAAAAGGGCCGATTCTGTGGCCTGGGCCCCCGCTACTCCCCCGCCCCTGCCTCCGCCCGCCTGCTCCCACCGCCCCCCCTCCCCTGCACCCGCGGGGCGCTGGGCGTCGGCCCGGCGCCGGCGCGCGGCAGAGCGGGGGCCGGAAGTGCCGGGGGAAGGAAGGGGGGCTGCCCCCTCTGCCTCCGGATGCCCGGCCGACGTCGGGGCGGGCTGTAGGGGGGGGGGGGGGGGGGGGGAAGAAGACGGCGCCCACCCCCTATGCGCGCGCCGGCCCGCCGGAGCCAGTGCGCGGGGACGGGGCGGGCGGAGCCGGCCACGCGCGGCCGCCAGCGAAGAGCGCCCGAGGGAGGGTTACGCCCCCCGCCGGGGAGGGGCGCCGCCCCATTGTTCCGGCGGGCGAGGCCAGGCACAGACAGAGGCTCCTTGGCCCAGATGGTTTAATTTGCCGACCGACCGCTTAGTTACCAAAAGATGCCTTGACCCCTGCCTTCCGCCGGCGTACCGCTTACACGGGGAATCTTATTTCTGCCTTCCGCCTGCCAGGGGCTCGGCGGTGCACTCAAAAACGAGCGACGGGAGTCGGTTGCCCGTTCCCGCGTATTACCACTACTATGGGAATCAGTTGGCGTGTGGCTAATAGGCGGCCAGTATCTCACTGGTGTCTGCAGGACCTGCGGGCCGTGCATCCTAAGCTTCGGCGCGAAGACTTCGGATCCATCGTTTTGCCCTTGCTTCTTGTGCCGCTTCGACGGAGTATCCGAGGGCGGCGCAGACGGATGTGAGGGGGAGCTCATCCGCTGCGTCTGGTCAACGCTACTACGGCCTGAATTCCCTGATAATGCAGCACCCCTAATATGATGTATCGCAAGACGCCCTGGAGAAGCATCTTCACGACTGTCTGCATAGACATCATCGCCAGCTGAAGCCGTACTCGTTGCTACGTGATATGCTACAGGGAGCGGGGTGTAGCCGAGCTACTGGAGTATCTTTGCTACTCGGTATGTGGACAGAAGTAGTCGATGATTTTCCCGCCGTGGGTACTTCGGCTCCAGGCAACGCGGATCGGTGCCCCCCACGGCCGCGCCATATGGCACCCGCCGCTGCGCGGCTTGCACGGCTTGCGCGGCCTGTGCGACCTGCGCGGCTTGCACGGCGTGCGCGGCCTGCGCGGCCTGCGCGGCCTGCGCGGCTTGCACGGCTTGCGCGGCCTGTGCGGCCTGCGCGACTTGCGCAGCTTGCACGGCTCGCGCGGCTTGCGCGTGTTTGTATCCCTCTAAGAAGGCCTGCAGGTGCGACAAGCGTCCATAGGAGTTTAGGTAAGCTACTACCTGTGTCTGTTTATTTGTCCCTGCCTTCACAAACTTAAAATAAGTCTGGCAACGCCAGCAAGAAGTCTCAAACGAGGCGATGAGTTTTTTGAAATCTTCACCGTCTAGGGTCTCGACGTAAGCTGCTAATTCGGTATTTTGCTGCTGCATTGTGCCTCGATTGCCAAGGGCGGGCGCGCGCGGGAGCAGCGCTGGGGCAGGGCCGAACTACCCCGCGACGCGTGCTGTTAATGTGTGCTGTGGCCGGCTGGCCCACTATGACCTCTCTAAAGAAGATTTTGATAACACGATGGGGGCGGAGAAGGACACTTATGTGTTGATCCCTCATGATTTAAGAAGAGAGAGGAGTCGTACTAGAAGGGATGTATATATCCCATTAACAAACACAGCACAGCTCCTCGGCAAACTGGTCTCCAATCAAGAAGAGAGAAAGAGGTGCAGCATATCAAGTTTGGGGATTCACATACCCACCTTGAACTACTCGATGCTATCTTTGGGGTGCACACCCAAACTCTGATTTGGGAACGTTCGTACGGCCCACGGTGTGAGGGCTACCTCCAGTACGCAAACCCAAGGGCAAGGGCCAGACTCCTCGCGACTGGTCAGAAGGCAGTCGATATACAAAAAATGAAGACCATTTCTAGGTTCGAAAAACTTGAATGGCATATTCCAATTTTTTACGACGGAAATGAAGGCTTTGGAGGAGGGGAAGAATGAGATGGAGAAAAACATTGAGGCAGCAGGAGAAACTCATCCTGTGGTTGATGAGTTAGATAAGACCGACAGGATACTGACCAAGCTCAGACTGTTGGTGGGTGCGTTACTGTACAAGGAGGCGTGGAAGAGATGGATTCCTACCAAGGATCACTCTGTCCTTAAAACAACCACCACCGGTCGCCAATAAAGCAGGTGTCGAACAATATGTGGAGAAATATAATTTTTTCAGATCTGCTTCTGAGTTGGCGGCCTTTATCACTCATGCTCAAAAGCTGGTAATATCTGAGAAGAAGAAGGCGAAAGAGAATGAGGAGTTCGAGAAGAAGATGAGACTGGAAAGAATGAAAGCAACAGTGAGTAGTGCAAGGGCACCCCCTCCGGCATATCTTCCCCCACCAGCTCCTGCCCCACCAGCCCCTGCACCCCCGGGCTCAACTACGGTGGTGGTCACAAACACGGAGAAGAAGGACAGACAAAACATCATAAATGCCTTCAAGGGGAAGAAAGGAGGAGTGGCAAGTCTCATGCTCTACGCCAAGACGAGCTCAGACAAAGACTCTGATGCTTCGCTTCTGAGCAAGCTCAAAGAGATCAATGCCTGCATGAAGGCTTTTCCTTGTGACGCAACTCAGGAATATGAGGCTCTTGCTATTGTTTTTGATCAATCTTTAGTCTCGGAAGGATTTGATCTACACAGTACAAGGTTTTGAGAAAGAAGGAGGAGTTTAAGAGAAACAATACAACAGGCCTAGACGCTCAGTGTGAACTGGTGGTGGCCACACTCATTTCATATTTTCAATCTCATGGATAGCAGCATCTCTGCACTGGTACTCTAATAGGATTTGAATCTTTGAGACAGTGGCGATGAGTTTGAGGAGAGCTGTTAGCTTGGCGGCGACCCTTACGGAGGTAGTTTCCTCCTATGGGTTATTCTATGGCCGCAAGCCGATCATTCTCTATTTTTTTTTTCGGCATTGCACTCAGTGCACCCGAGCAAACTTACTCAACTCATACAACAATACTCGACGTTTGGTACAGTGAAGTCCAAGAACTTCCTCGAGACACACGTGTTCGAAGCTACGGTTCGAAACGTTGCTCCGGCAGCACTGTTCCAAGAAGTTATGAGTGCATGTTCTCACTTGGAAACAGTCATGGAGGCACACATGGCACAGGCAGGCGGTGTACCTGTTGGCGCGCAAGCCACGTACACAAGCCGAGTTGCCGGTTGGAAGAGACAGAGAGAGCCAGACCTTAAGGTCTCATGCTGGAGGTGGTTCGCGGGCTTGCCGTGTAAGGCAGAGATGGAGCACAGAGAATGCTCTTTCAATCATGACAGGCAGAACCCAGTAGCAAGGGCTAACTTTCTAAGTAAGACGGAAGGCAATGAACTGGGCCTTTTCTGGCTGCTTCAGACTGCCTCTACGAACGAAGGCTGGTATGCCAATCAGTGTGATGACGGCGAGTTACGAGAGGCAATTGTTGCCTATATGAAGAGGATGGAGAAGAAGAAGGAGGAAAGGGAGAGACAAAAGAACAAAGAAGCCTCTCAAAGAGGACGAGGAGGAGGAGAAGGAGGACGAGGAGGAGGAGCATGGAGAGGAGCCTCGAGGTGGCAGGGAACCCCTTATAGAGGCAGAGGAGGTCAGGGATTTAATCCTCATGGAGGAAGAGCTTTTCGGGCTCCAGCCCCCCCCCCCCCACCTATTGGACTAGGAGGCTCATGGGCAAGCTCCAACCCAAACTTCGGTCGAGGTCAGGCTTATAACACTGCCTCGGACACCGATCCGTCATCCTAGTACCCGGACGCTACTCAAGGTAATCGATTCGAGGTGGTGGAATGACAGGAGGGGAAAGGAGAGAGGAAGGAGAGAACTGTGAAGTTTAACCCTAAAGTCACAGTGTTTTCTAATGCTGTTGTGCAGACTGGGCCAACACTTCCTCTATGTGAGAGCAAAGATGTGGGTAGACAGGCTACAGCCCCAAGGTAGCCTCATACCCGTTCACACATCACGATTACCAATGATAACTGATGCAAATATGAAGGCGAAACTAGCGATGGAGGCGAGGAGGCCAATGGCAGGCGTATCGCCTCGACCAGGCAAACAATTACGAACAGACTCAATGTCAACGATCGCGGCGGGCGGCGAGAAAAAAGACAATAAGTGCACTCAAGTGCCACAAGTCAATATCACCGACATAGTAAACGCACCGATACCGCTGAATAATAAAAACGTTAGTGAGGGGAAACAAGAGGAGAAGAAGGAGAAAGAGATGAAAAGGAGGAGATGAAAGACTTGGAGACAAGACTCCACAATTTGGAACGCAAAGTTCTTGTTCTCGCAGCAAATATACACAGGCCCGATGCTTTGTGTAATACAGAACTTTATTGCGAAACTTTGAAAACCGTATTAAAAGTTGGTAATGATACGATGGCGAATATTAATATTGTCGGCCGGAAGTTAAATCGATATCGGGATTGGATGGACGTAAATACGAAAAATTCGACGGGCACTTTGAAGGGAGCGAGTAGCCGGACGGTCATCACGGGCATCAGCACACTGACCTTTAAATTAAAATCCGCACGAGTATACCGCATGGACCTTTATGTCGTCCCCGGTTACCACGGATCAATATTACTGTTGTATGACCAATTGGCTACGATGGGGGCTGTGATTGATTGCGCCGCACGGCGAGTGATATATGGAGTAAAAAGAGGAGAGGAGAGCGATATTGATCCCTTTAACGCTACTGACTCTTATGAGGCTTATGAGCTGAGTCTAGCGACGGATCACAAAAACATTGCCATCGTGCATGAGGCACTTAAGGTGTATGTTCACCCCCATATCATAAGACCGGACGAGCTGTCCTGGACCGACAATTGGGAATCCCAAGTGTGCACTGTCACAGTTCCGACATGCCATTGGGACAAAAAGTCTATTGATGACTTAATCGAGAAGCGAAAGGAGGAGATAATATGTGTCGCACAAAGACGCCCGTCGTTGGCGAGATTCGCGGAAGGAGTAGGAGCAGATGTCCACATTACTAATGGATACTGTTTCCATGCGAAAGAAGGAGAAGAAAAAAGGGAGGCGTTTGTACCAAGGAGAACGGGGCAAATCCCGGATACTCCACCAGAAACTATTAAAAGTTTTATTACTGATTTCTGGGGTGACGAGCCCAAAGTGAAGAAATGATTACGGATTTTATTTGAAAATAATAAGCCGTATACTATTATCCTCCCATATAATGAGAAGGCGATATGGGCGCAGGAAATAAGGGACCGGCTTATTGATCATCCTATACCGGTACCCTCTCGCAAGCAACAGCTAGTGGTGGCTTGTCGTTCGGGAACTAGTGGTGGCTTGTCGTTCGGGAACTCGTGAGCAGAGCAGTGCATACAAGCGGAAGCTCAGAGACCTCGACAAGTTGAAATTGATACCGCAAGCATTCACATGCTTTGATGGTTTCTACACCCGGATTCTTTGCACTCCTTGTTGAATCTGTCAGAACATATGAACTCCAGTTGGCTTAAACAGTGCTTTTTTTTTGTCATCAGCTGGGCCGTTGTTGCTGGACGGTCCTATCTTATCCCATAAACCCCGAGCATAGATTGCGCTCCCGTTCGCTTTTGTCAGACATTCCTCAGCACTAGCCGGATCTACCCGTTTGAGATATTGAAGCGCCTTCAAATTTATCACTTCAAAATTGTGATTGTTTTTTACAGCTTGCTCCACGCACACAACCTCGCCTACCGGCACCTCTATGGCACTGTCTGTGCGTGCCGGGTCAACGGCGCGCTCCGAAGCCATGACAACACTAAAAGAAAAAAGGCGAAGAGAATTTCCTTATTATATTGAAAAAAAAGAATGCTGTAAAATTTTCTTTCTCCAGCTACGGTAAAATGCCGGAGAAGGGGCCAAAGGGGCGGAGAGAGAAAAGACATTTTCTCTCTCTGCCCTTCCCCGGCCCGCCTTCATGTCTCCACATCTTCCCCCCCCCCCCCCCCGTCCGCAGAAGGCGCGAGGAAAGGGTGGGAAAGTCTGACGAATTATTCTTCTGATTACCAGACAAAAAAATCCACTCATTTTTTTATATCTCGCCACCACGCTTGTACATTTTCTGTTGTGTTGAAGGCACGTTTTTTTTTTTATCGAAAAGAAAGAAAAAAAAGACTAATCATCTTTTTTGTATGATGGCGAGCGACCCGGTTGAGTTTGCGCGGTTCGTCCGGTTCGCGACTTCCAAGCCCTTCAATGCGGAGAGGTGGGGTCCGGTGCGCTCCGTCCGTTCGGCCGAGCGCTCCTGTGAGGCCGCGGGACATTTCCTGCGCTTTGCCCACAGACAAAGGTTGCAGCAACTGTTCTTTGAAACGGAGTCCGGCGTGTGGCGCACGAGATTGCGGCGCCTGTTGCGCAAATGGATCGAGCACCTGCAAACCAAATGTGGCACCGGCTGGGAGGGCTGCCACCTGGCCGCTTCCTACCTCAGGCCCATCGTCGTGTACGCCGCGCTGCCGCACCCAGGGCGCGCGGTCGACCTGCGTGCCGTTTGCCTGGCCATCTTCACGCGCCGAAAAAGAAGGAGGACATTATTACTTGAATTGACAGTATATTGCACGGTGTGGGCGTGTACGGTGTCACAATCACTATCACTAAGTCATCAGAGGGTGCAAAATCATTTGAATTTAAAGGCCATCAGTCAGGAAAGTGATACGGGGCCTTTTTAATCAGGTGCTAGAGGACAAAGTAGACTTTTCGGCGCTAATGAAAATAGGTAGATGGGAACGCATTAAACAGTTTTGGAAAGCCTGGCACTGCCAGTGGCTAATCCTCAACAATCCTGACACTATTTTCACTGAGCAGCAGGGGTGGGAGTGGCAAGAATATACTGTCCTGATTTTCCGCCTTCTCACAGAGACTAGTGCCCAGCCCCTTCACCCCAAGGTGGAGTCGGGGGAGTGGTACGTGCGAGGAAAGGATAATAAAGCCCATCACCCAGACGCCATAGTTCGTGACTCCAAAACCCGGCAGCCTGTTCGAGACCCCAACATCGGGGGTGGGCGTCGAGACGTGAAGTGACAGGACGTAATGCGTGTGCCCACTTATTTGAACAACTTCATCACGCCATATATTCATTGGTGTTGTTGCCACACCAAAGACTTTCTGTGTCGGCGTAAGTCAATTCATTGGGCGTCATGTGAATCGTTGGAACAAATTAAAATAACAATCACAACGGCCAAAACTTTTTCCGTGCCCACTTATTTGAACAACTTCATCACGCCATATATTCATTGGTGTTGTTGCCACACCAAAGACTTTCTGTGTCGGCATAAGTCAATTCATTGGGCGTCATGTGAATCGTTGGAACAAATTAAAATAACAATCACAACGGCCAAAACTTTTTCCGCGCCAACAGCAGATGTAGTCAGTTTTTAATGGAGATTATGACTAAGCAGTGCGTCGCCCGCCTGCTTGTAGAACAGGGAGTGGTGGTGCGGGAGAATAACTTTGTGTGCTCGTGGTGCGGCAAGGCCTTTGTTCAAGAAGGCCGCATGCTGAGCCACATGCGAAAAACTTGCACCAACGACCACCGGGAGCCAGGCGAGACGTTCGACTTCGTAGTGCAGCGTCCAGAAACAATCGTAGAGCAGTTAAATCATTAAATTCACGTGCTCTCCTTCTGAATTACATTGATACATTAATATTTGCTATTAATATCGTCCGGCCGTGCAGTATTAGTTATTAATATTAATACTGTGACTTCTGCTTTTTTACGAATGTGTGACCGCATGATGAACTATGAACATTATATTTCAATACCTGTTTTAAGCTTGCTAAAGTTCATGCACATGCTGGACAAGCTGCTGGTAATATTATTTCATAAATATAGTAAGTGTTGTGTGAGTATGTATAACAACTACATGCATTGTTTTTGTTGTGACTTTTTTTACGAATGTGTGACCGCATGATGCACTATGAATATTATGTTTCAATACCGTCGGCGGTTTTAAGCTTGCTAAAGTTCATGCACATGCTGGACAAGCTGCTGGTAATATTATTTCATAAATATAGTAGGTGTTGTGTGAGTATAACAACTACATGCATTGTTTTTTATTAATACTGTGACTTGTTTTTTACGAATGTGTGACCGCATGATGCAATATGGACATTATGTTTCAACACCGGTTTTAAGCTTGCTCAAGTTCACGCACATGCTGAACAAGCTGCTGGTAATATTATTTCATAAATATAGTAAGTGGTGTGTGAGTATGTATAAGAACTACATGCATTGTTTTTTATTAATACTGTGACTTTTTTTTACTCACGTGACCGTATTGTTCCACTTGACTATATGTTTCAAAACCGGTTTATGCTGCAACAACTTAGAACACACGCTGAATAAGCTGCCGGTAATATATTATTTTATTAATATAGCAACTGGTGTTTGAGTATGTATAACAACTACACTATGTGTTTATCAGTACGCACTGCATATTCCTAATCTGAGTCTGAGTGGTTACCATTAGGAATGGAAGGAGCAGGGGGTGTTGCAGGGCTGGGCGAGCGTGTTACTGCTAGAGGAGACAACCACTCTTTATTGTGATTAGGTGGTTCGGGTGTGTTGGGTTCGGTGGGGGGGAGGGGTGAGGGTGGGCTTGCAGGTGGGGGGGGGGGGGGAGTGGGGACTTGGGTGGAGCAGACTGAGACGCTGGGAGTGGAAGGAGGGGAATGTGGTGAGGCAGGCTGTGCAGCAGCAGCAGCAGCAGAAGAAGAAGAAGAAGATTCAACACGAAGACGAGGAGCCACAAGTGGCTCGTCGTCATCGCTTGAGTCTGCTTCTACTGGTGCTGCTTCCTCCCCCTGGTACCACATCTTCGAGGCAGTGATGCTAAGGATGCATGTAAGGTGTATAAATTTCCACCCCTTAAGCTCTCTCTCGTATGCCCTCACAAAGTCTTTCACTACCTCTGGCAAAGTTCTCACCTCTCGCCTTGACAAGCCTCCCCCCTTTTTTTTTCATAAGTCGTATGCATAGTAAAAGGCAGGAGAATTCGATAACGATGAAGGGAGAAGGTTTCCTCCTCTTCTTCGTTATCGAAATCCCAAGGGGCATGTTTCCATGCCCACTTGGAGGCTTGTCAGGGGGAGAGGTGAGGACTTTGCGTGCGGGGAAAAAAGTAGAATCTGGTGTGCGCTCCCTACTCATATGCCCCTCCCAGTGTACCATGACCTTGTCTCCCTGTTTCTTCTCGTCCCCATGCTCTCTCACATATTTAGCTACCCTCCACCCCTTACCTAGTGGGTCTTCTTCTAGTGCTACGCTCACAATGCAGTGTGTGTGTTGTGCCCCCTCTTGTTGGTCTTGTGCGATGTCTTCTGCTGTCTCTATCGGTTTGTCTATGCATATGTCTTTGTGTTGTGTGAGAACAAGTTTGACTCCATGTTGTGTGTTGGTTTCTGTGGGTGTTATCTCTCCTGGGTGCTGTCTCTCCCATGTTTTCATCTCTCTTGATGTCATCTTTCTCTTCCCCTCTCCAAATCTCAAATGTTGTGCTCTATTGTGTTTATGCCATCTAAATGCCATAAATGCATCTGCTTTCAGTAACAAGGTACCGAAAGCAGATGCATCCAGGATATGGATGCCATAGCGATTAGGAGAGTCGTGAATGATGTCTATGCTGTCTGTGAGAGCAGGTGGGGGTGTGAAAGCACGTTTGAACGACGACAGGTTGAAACAAACAGGAATTTGTTGTTTTATACCAACTACCTCTATCTGACGGGGCCCAACCCCTTAACTTTGTAAAAATTGCGTCAAACACAAGCCTACGCCACTACCAAGCGCTGCCACTGGGCAAGTTTGAGAGATTTGATAAAGTTCCATTTTTGTGGGACTCTGAAGAGCTTATTCTTTTGAACTAGTAGCTGAGCTTGATAAGCTGATGTCCGCCGCCAAATGGTTGGCTGAAAGCTTTCTTTTTTGGTACTGTCTCTGTAGTCCGCAGGGGTGTACAGAGCCTTCGGAATTCTGTTTGGTCTTGCAAGACGGTCCCCCGGAATAATCAACCCTTCGCACAAAGGGTCATCAAATTTTCCCCAGTCCAGGCTGGAAATCTTGGCTTCTATGGGAAACTGCGAGCGGGCGTTACGCATCATATGCATGGTGACAGAACACGTCAGGTGCTGCACAAAAAATCAGTGAAAAAAAAGCTAGGTGGATAACGAACAGACCCGAAAACGGAGGCAGGTCCACCTCTCAACACCAAGCGTTCAAAAAAAGGAATTAGCGTTAAGCACGCTGACAACCCCCTGTTACCAAAAAAAATTCGGGCCGGAGGGACTATGTAAAAAGTTACTGGTTAGATGCAAGAATGCTTACTACGCAGGAACCATCATACCTAAATTTATTTTCTTTTATGTAATATTCAAAGTAATCACTTAAATAAATTAAATCGTACATTGAAATCAAGTGAAAACTTCGCGGTCATTTATTAGATTTTTGATGGGCAGCTAACTACATATGACTCGAAATTAGTTAAAGTCGTTTATACGTATACATATATATGTGGCAGAAAGAAACCTAGCCCGGCAGATTTTACTATTCAACCCATTTACAGTATTAATAGCAATGAAGCTAAATTTAATTTAATTTCAATTATACATTAATAACTAATTCATCATAGTCAATTAAGTTTTCCGGTGTGACGTCACACTTCAAGTTGTATTAACATATATTAATACTTTACGCAAACAATGTTTTCGTAAATTCAATTCAGACCATTATTTAGTTGATAGTAAAAAATGAAACATGGAGATTTCAGAATATTATTTGTATAATAATTATCGTCTGCAATAGCTGGAGGCACGCAGCGTTCGGACGATGAGTCTGATATAGTAGATCGGCATATGTAGAATGCTATCTTAATATCATGAGTCAATAAAGTTTACGAAATCGGGGGAACGATAGGCTTTTAAGCTTTTATATTATAGTTATGACTACAATTTTTTTTTTGAAAGTATTAATACGTGTATTAAAGTGGTCCCCAACGAAAAATCATGGCAATATGTCACACGATGCCTGCACATTGTGCTCTCAAAGACAGCTCTGTCAAATTAAAAACAGTTTTTTAAAAAAATCACTATGAGAAAACATAATAAAACTTCATCATTGAAAAATACGTTGGGGACCAGTTCAAATTACGCTCTATTAATATCATATTCTAAAACTTGAGCTCAGCCTCTGAAACCAATTACGCTCTATTAAGATCATATTCTAAAACTTGAGCTCAGCCTCTGAAACCTTCTGGTTTAGAAGCTTATCGTTCCCCCGATTTGGCACAACTTTTGCTTGTTGTTCACGCCAGCCATGACTAGTATTTTTCAGCTGAGTTTTAGAGATTTTTACTTTGTCCTGCGTTCTTGGCTATTTTCGTAAATTTTTTTCCTGCAAAAAGATGTGCGTGCACTCGTTTTCGCTGTGATATTTGTAGTCTCTTCTATGTTTTGTGATACTTGTGTTGAAGTCCACAGTTCGATAGGATAAGTGTTCACAAACACACATACAAACTTTTTCAATAAAATTGCTTTTCTGTTCAACAAATTCAAGTTTCCTTGCTGTGAGTTTGTATATTAATACAACTCTTCAAGTAGGCAGATACAACGAACTTTTATTAAGAACATTATGGCTGCTTTGAGTCCTAACTCTGTGAGAGCCGCAGGTGAAATACAAGTAAATAGTAGAGAGGTCACTTCGTTTATTTACGTAATTTCGAATTCTTTGCAGGCTTGGATGCAACTTACGATCAAGTGTGGAACGTAGATTGTGAGGTGTCCAGTTCTTAAACGGATAGTGTCTTTTTGTTTCAAGTTAACAGTCATAAAAGGGTAGTGTCGGGTTGGTAAACTTGAAAACCAAACTAATTTAGGAGGCCTAGGCGAAAATGACTGGGAACTGCGAAACAGTCAAACATTGTAATTCCGTCCCTTGTCCACAAATTTACCATAACATGCGTGTTCACGGGAAATCGGGGGAAAAGGCAATCTTGAGTGGGAAAAAGGCAATTGTTGATTTTTTCTAAAAAGAACTTTGATTTGATCGTTTGAAATCATTTCTGAACGGAATCGAAAACTAGTTATACGTTAGTGAAGTCGAAACGTCGTGCAGAGGAGAATCTAATGAACCAGTCAAAAAGAATGAATTATCAACGGTAAAGGTTTTGGCCGGTCGTTAAGGTGCTCAGTCTGATAGCTCCCTCCCCCCCCCCCCCCCCCCAGACCTAACGGTTGAGTTGAGTTGCGTACAGAATGAGTGATTAACGAACGAAGTATGATGTCTCGCTAAAAAAATGGTCAAAAGGAAAAAGAGAGGTGGATGAGTCTCTTTAACCATAGGAGAGTAAAAGAACGATGCGTCTATACTGGCGCAATGCGGATGATGATCAGCCGGTACCGGATATCCATGATTTGCAGCGGGACTGGGACAATTGAGGCGCAGTAGCGAGCGATGATATCGGGGGGCGATGTCGAGCCTTAGAAAATTAGATGGCCGGGTATCACATAGCCGAGATGAACCAATGAAGCACCAAGTATGCCGTGCCGATATAATCACTGAGGGGTTCAATTTCGGTGAGAATATATAATCGTTGACCTGCAGGCACAAGAGGCGATCAAGGACTTACATGGACACGCTGGGCGGAGGGCGGGTGAAGCCAATACGATGGGTAAAACCCACTTGAGAGTGAAAGGGGGTGGCTACTCCTTGGACTTTGTTTTCTTACCTTTCTGGAAGACATGCAACGGGAAGGATTCGCCGGTGATGAGAGTACCTCGAAGACGCTTAAGAGCGTTGGCGGAAAGCCGACCTTTGCCCTTGTTCTTCTTGAATGGACGCCACTTGATGTGGCGATGAACGACTTGATCGTTGGTGATGTCGAAGAGGAGTGGCTTCCAGGAGGCCAGGGGTTGTTCCAGCTCTGGACAGTAGCTTTATCCTCCGTGTCTTCGTAGATGGGACGAAAGAGAGGGTTGGTGTCCGAGGTTATGCCGAGTTGGTGAACCACGAGTTCATCTTCCTCATTTTCCGGATCCTCGTCTAGAACGATGCCAAGCTTGCCTTGGTTGCGAAGCATGAAAGCAACGACTTCACCAGTGATGTAGTTGACAGTGTCGTCATCGTAGTTGTCCACGTCAACCACCACTCCTGTCCTGAGCTGTTACCCCCATTATTGTTGCCTCTCTTCCCCTTTCCATCCCTATTCCATCTCTTGCCTCTGTCTCTCTTTCCTCCTCTCTCTTTTCCCTCTCCCTCTCCTAGCAGTAGGTTCTTTGACAATTCCGACTTTTTCAAACGGGCAATATATCTTTTTGCTTCGCAGGAATTGGATAACTTGCGTTTCCGAGAATGCCGTGGTTACGAGAAGTTGGAACATTCTGCAACGATAAAGGTATTGCTGTTCTGTTCTGTAGCTCTTCTTCCTCAGCAGGTAGATGTCTTTCTGTGTTCTGGTCATCGATCTCTTCTTTCTTCTCCTTGCTTTCTCGTCCCATGCTCTCTTCTCGTCTTTGGCGAGATCTTTCCAGTTGTCTGGCTTCACTGTCTTCTGTTCTGGTGTCTTGCTGCCTCTCGTTCTCTGTGATGTTGAGTCGTCCTCATCGTCACTTCCCTCTGGTGTGTCAATCTCGTGCGGTTCTCTCGGTTCTTCCATTTCTTCTGCCTTTCTCATGCGATCTCTATCGAACCGTACTTAAGTCGCTGCTTTGTGGTCTTTGAAAGCATCATGAAACATATCCCCGAGTCTCAGAGTGGTGTTAATACCATACGCGTATTCCTCTATCTGATAATAACAACCTTGCAAATCTTTCTTGTTTCCGCTAAACACTGGTGTGTGAGGCATCAGTTGTCTCATATTACTTGCATGGGGCCAAAAATCGCTTTCCCGGCGGCTCATAACTGTTGATTAGTAATTACCCGGTCACTCACGGACCTAACTCGTACCTTTATAAACGCCGGTTTGCCGGAAGACTCCGTAAGGAGACACGATGCTCGATCGACACTTTAATCCGCAAGTAGAATAGCAGCCTCCGAACTGAGAATTCAGAGGCAGTAGCGCTGGTTGAATAAAGATTTCGGTCCGGCAGAGCCGAGGTGTAATAGATGTAGTTAGAGGGGTGTTTGGGCCCGCAGGGCATGTGTACCTGAAGCAGTGGGGGGGGGGGGGGGGGGGCAACGCCAACCCCGCGCTGCCGACCCCGCCTCGCCGCGCGACGGGGTCGGCAGCGCGGGGTTGGCGTAGGGGGCCCCTTTGCAGTTTATAGCACTTAATTTTACACAAACACTATGATTTTATTACATTTAATTTTACACAAACACTACTAACTTCTACAAGAGAATACTTGCCCTTGGTACGGATAAATTTAAACGGAAGTATACGTATTAATATCCAAGTTACCAAATGCAAATAATGTTAATAATTAAATAATTAATATTGCTCTTGTAGTACTAGATATTGGCAAAGTTTTGCGACATATGATTGAATATGGTACTTTCTCCGCTTGCATCAACAGATTCCACAATCAATTGCTCCTGGCCCGAGATACGTATCGCTGCATGTGTTGGATCGCGCCGAGCCTGGCGCCTATGACGCCCGGGCTGTGCGTGTGGCCGTGCGGGTACACACCCCCTGCCAGCGGTTGTCGGTATACTAGAGGCCTTGCGCCTGCCCCAGCAGCCAGGCCTCGGGCAACAGGCCCTCGAGGCCGCGCCTCAGCTTGGAGAGTACCGGCAGCCGGCCGAAGGCTACCGCCCCGCCCCGGCCGGCAGCGAAGCTCCGTTCCTGGTCGGTGGGTCCAAAGTGCAGGCGGCGCAAGTCCCCGCGCGGGGGCCCCGCGCACGCCGCCGCCGCGCTCGGGGGGTCCCACGAGAGTGCCGTCAGCTCCTGGACCAGAGCCTGTGCCCCGCCGGCGGGTAGGCATTGCCCCAACGCGTAGGAGCCCAGCTCGAGCGCGTGCTCGACGCCGCCCGGGACTACCAAGACGCAGGCGTCGGCCAGGTGCTCCTCCGTGGCCCAGCCGCTCGGCAGCCCCTGACGCAGGTCCAGGAGCTCGGCCTCCCAGCCTAGCCCCGCCAGCCTGGCCTGGAGGCGCCGCAGTTCCCGGAGGCCCAGGCGGGCGGCGGGCCCGTCCGCGGGGCCTCGAGGTCAAAGGTCACGGCCAGCGTGTGGTAGGCGGGGAGGGCCGCAGTGCCGTCCTCCATCTGCCGCACGGGCGGGCCGCGGCGGGGGCGAAGGAAAAAAGGGCCGATTCTGTGGCCTGGGCCCCCGCTACTCCCCCGCCCCTGCCTCCGCCCGCCTGCTCCCACCGCCCCCCCTCCCCTGCACCCGCGGGGGCGCTGGGCGTCGGCCCGGCGCCGGCGCGCGGCAGAGCGGGGGCCGGAAGTGCCGGGGGAAGGAAGGGGGGCTGCCCCCTCTGCCTCCGGATGCCCGGCCGACGTCGGGGCGGGCTGTAGGGGGGGGGGGGGGGGGAAGAAGACGGCGCCCACCCCCTATGCGCGCGCCGGCCCGCCGGAGCCAGTGCGCGGGGACGGGGCGGGCGGAGCCGGCCACGCGCGGCCGCCAGCGAAGAGCGCCCGAGGGAGGGTTACGCCCCCCGCCGGGGAGGGGCGCCGCCCCATTGTTCCGGCGGGCGAGGCCAGGCACAGACAGAGGCTCCTTGGCCCAGATGGTTTAATTTGCCGACCGACCGCTTAGTTACCAAAAGATGCCTTGACCCCTGCCTTCCGCCGGCGTACCGCTTACACGGGGAATCTTATTTCTGCCTTCCGCCTGCCAGGGGCTCGGCGGTGCACTCAAAAACGAGCGACGGGAGTCGGTTGCCCGTTCCCGCGTATTACCACTACTATGGGAATCAGTTGGCGTGTGGCTAATAGGCGGCCAGTATCTCACTGGTGTCTGCAGGACCTGCGGGCCGTGCATCCTAAGCTTCGGCGCGAAGACTTCGGATCCATCGTTTTGCCCTTGCTTCTTGTGCCGCTTCGACGGAGTATCCGAGGGCGGCGCAGACGGATGTGAGGGGGAGCTCATCCGCTGCGTCTGGTCAACGCTACTACGGCCTGAATTCCCTGATAATGCAGCACCCCTAATATGATGTATCGCAAGACGCCCTGGAGAAGCATCTTCACGACTGTCTGCATAGACATCATCGCCAGCTGAAGCCGTACTCGTTGCTACGTGATATGCTACAGGGAGCGGGGTGTAGCCGAGCTACTGGAGTATCTTTGCTACTCGGTATGTGGACAGAAGTAGTCGATGATTTTCCCGCCGTGGGTACTTCGGCTCCAGGCAACGCGGATCGGTGCCCCCCCACGGCCGCGCCATATGGCACCCGCCGCTGCGCGGCTTGCACGGCTTGCGCGGCCTGTGCGACCTGCGCGGCTTGCACGGCGTGCGCGGCCTGCGCGGCCTGCGCGGCCTGCGCGGCTTGCACGGCTTGCGCGGCCTGTGCGGCCTGCGCGACTTGCGCAGCTTGCACGGCTCGCGCGGCTTGCGCGTGTTTGTATCCCTCTAAGAAGGCCTGCAGGTGCGACAAGCGTCCATAGGAGTTTAGGTAAGCTACTACCTGTGTCTGTTTATTTGTCCCTGCCTTCACAAACTTAAAATAAGTCTGGCAACGCCAGCAAGAAGTCTCAAACGAGGCGATGAGTTTTTTGAAATCTTCACCGTCTAGGGTCTCGACGTAAGCTGCTAATTCGGTATTTTGCTGCTGCATTGTGCCTCGATTGCCAAGGGCGGGCGCGCGCGGGAGCAGCGCTGGGGCAGGGCCGAACTACCCCGCGACGCGTGCTGTTAATGTGTGCTGTGGCCGGCTGGCCCACTATGACCTCTCTAAAGAAGATTTTGATAACACGATGGGGGCGGAGAAGGACACTTATGTGTTGATCCCTCATGATTTAAGAAGAGAGAGGAGTCGTACTAGAAGGGATGTATATATCCCATTAACAAACACAGCACAGCTCCTCGGCAAACTGGTCTCCAATCAAGAAGAGAGAAAGAAGGTGCAGCATATCAAGTTTGGGGATTCACATACCCACCTTGAACTACTCGATGCTATCTTTGGGGTGCACACCCAAACTCTGATTTGGGAACGTTCGTACGGCCCACGGTGTGAGGGCTACCTCCAGTACGCAAACCCAAGGGCAAGGGCCAGACTCCTCGCGACTGGTCAGAAGGCAGTCGATATACAAAAAATGAAGACCATTTCTAGGTTCGAAAAACTTGAATTGCATATTCCAATTTTTTACGACGGAAATGAAGGCTTTGGAGGAGGGGAAGAATGAGATGGAGAAAAACATTGAGGCAGCAGGAGAAACTCATCCTGTGGTTGATGAGTTAGATAAGACCGACAGGATACTGACCAAGCTCAGACTGTTGGTGGGTGCGTTACTGTACAAGGAGGCGTGGAAGAGATGGATTCCTACCAAGGATCACTCTGTCCTTAAAACAACCACTCCACCACCGGTCGCCAATAAAGCAGGTGTCGAACAATATGTGGAGAAATATAATTTTTTCAGATCTGCTTCTGAGTTGGCGGCCTTTATCACTCATGCTCAAAAGCTGGTAATATCTGAGAAGAAGAAGGCGAAAGAGAATGAGGAGTTCGAGAAGAAGATGAGACTGGAAAGAATGAAAGCAACAGTGAGTAGTGCAAGGGCACCCCCTCCGGCATATCTTCCCCCACCAGCTCCTGCCCCACCAGCCCCTGCACCCCCGGGCTCAACTACGGTGGTGGTCACAAACACGGAGAAGAAGGACAGACAAAACATCATAAATGCCTTCAAGGGGAAGAAAGGAGGAGTGGCAAGTCTCATGCTCTACGCCAAGACGAGCTCAGACAAAGACTCTGATGCTTCGCTTCTGAGCAAGCTCAAAGAGATCAATGCCTGCATGAAGGCTTTTCCTTGTGACGCAACTCAGGAATATGAGGCTCTTGCTATTGTTTTTGATCAATCTTTAGTCTCGGAAGGATTTGATCTACACAGTACAAGGTTTTGAGAAAGAAGGAGGAGTTTAAGAGAAACAATACAACAGGCCTAGACGCTCAGTGTGAACTGGTGGTGGCCACACTCATTTCATATTTTCAATCTCATGGATAGCAGCATCTCTGCACTGGTACTCTAATAGGATTTGAATCTTTGAGACAGTGGCGATGAGTTTGAGGAGAGCTGTTAGCTTGGCGGCGACCCTTACGGAGGTAGTTTCCTCCTATGGGTTATTCTATGGCCGCAAGCCGATCATTCTCTATTTTTTTTTTCGGCATTGCACTCAGTGCACCCGAGCAAACTTACTCAACTCATACAACAATACTCGACGTTTGGTACAGTGAAGTCCAAGAACTTCCTCGAGACACACGTGTTCGAAGCTACGGTTCGAAACGTTGCTCCGGCAGCACTGTTCCAAGAAGTTATGAGTGCATGTTCTCACTTGGAAACAGTCATGGAGGCACACATGGCACAGGCAGGCGGTGTACCTGTTGGCGCGCAAGCCACGTACACAAGCCGAGTTGCCGGTTGGAAGAGACAGAGAGAGCCAGACCTTAAGGTCTCATGCTGGAGGTGGTTCGCGGGCTTGCCGTGTAAGGCAGAGATGGAGCACAGAGAATGCTCTTTCAATCATGACAGGCAGAACCCAGTAGCAAGGGCTAACTTTCTAAGTAAGACGGAAGGCAATGAACTGGGCCTTTTCTGGCTGCTTCAGACTGCCTCTACGAACGAAGGCTGGTATGCCAATCAGTGTGATGACGGCGAGTTACGAGAGGCAATTGTTGCCTATATGAAGAGGATGGAGAAGAAGAAGGAGGAAAGGGAGAGACAAAAGAACAAAGAAGCCTCTCAAAGAGGACGAGGAGGAGGAGAAGGAGGACGAGGAGGAGGAGCATGGAGAGGAGCCTCGAGGTGGCAGGGAACCCCTTATAGAGGCAGAGGAGGTCAGGGATTTAATCCTCATGGAGGAAGAGCTTTTCGGGCTCCAGCCCCCCCCCCCCCACCTATTGGACTAGGAGGCTCATGGGCAAGCTCCAACCCAAACTTCGGTCGAGGTCAGGCTTATAACACTGCCTCGGACACCGATCCGTCATCCTAGTACCCGGACGCTACTCAAGGTAATCGATTCGAGGTGGTGGAATGACAGGAGGGGAAAGGAGAGAGGAAGGAGAGAACTGTGAAGTTTAACCCTAAAGTCACAGTGTTTTCTAATGCTGTTGTGCAGACTGGGCCAACACTTCCTCTATGTGAGAGCAAAGATGTGGGTAGACAGGCTACAGCCCCAAGGTAGCCTCATACCCGTTCACACATCACGATTACCAATGATAACTGATGCAAATATGAAGGCGAAACTAGCGATGGAGGCGAGGAGGCCAATGGCAGGCGTATCGCCTCGACCAGGCAAACAATTACGAACAGACTCAATGTCAACGATCGCGGCGGGCGGCGAGAAAAAAGACAATAAGTGCACTCAAGTGCCACAAGTCAATATCACCGACATAGTAAACGCACCGATACCGCTGAATAATAAAAACGTTAGTGAGGGGAAACAAGAGGAGAAGAAGGAGAAAGAGATGAAAAGGAGGAGATGAAAGACTTGGAGACAAGACTCCACAATTTGGAACGCAAAGTTCTTGTTCTCGCAGCAAATATACACAGGCCCGATGCTTTGTGTAATACAGAACTTTATTGCGAAACTTTGAAAACCGTATTAAAAGTTGGTAATGATACGATGGCGAATATTAATATTGTCGGCCGGAAGTTAAATCGATATCGGGATTGGATGGACGTAAATACGAAAAATTCGACGGGCACTTTGAAGGGAGCGAGTAGCCGGACGGTCATCACGGGCATCAGCACACTGACCTTTAAATTAAAATCCGCACGAGTATACCGCATGGACCTTTATGTCGTCCCCGGTTACCACGGATCAATATTACTGTTGTATGACCAATTGGCTACGATGGGGGCTGTGATTGATTGCGCCGCACGGCGAGTGATATATGGAGTAAAAAGAGGAGAGGAGAGCGATATTGATCCCTTTAACGCTACTGACTCTTATGAGGCTTATGAGCTGAGTCTAGCGACGGATCACAAAAACATTGCCATCGTGCATGAGGCACTTAAGGTGTATGTTCACCCCCATATCATAAGACCGGACGAGCTGTCCTGGACCGACAATTGGGAATCCCAAGTGTGCACTGTCACAGTTCCGACATGCCATTGGGACAAAAAGTCTATTGATGACTTAATCGAGAAGCGAAAGGAGGAGATAATATGTGTCGCACAAAGACGCCCGTCGTTGGCGAGATTCGCGGAAGGAGTAGGAGCAGATGTCCACATTAATAATGGATACTGTTTCCATGCGAAAGAAGGAGAAGAAAAAAGGGAGGCGTTTGTACCAAGGAGAACGGGGCAAATCCCGGATACTCCACCAGAAACTATTAAAAGTTTTATTACTGATTTCTGGGGTGACGAGCCCAAAGTGAAGAAATGATTACGGATTTTATTTGAAAATAATAAGCCGTATACTATTATCCTCCCATATAATGAGAAGGCGATATGGGCGCAGGAAATAAGGGACCGGCTTATTGATCATCCTATACCGGTACCCTCTCGCAAGCAACAGCTAGTGGTGGCTTGTCGTTCGGGAACTAGTGGTGGCTTGTCGTTCGGGAACTCGTGAGCAGAGCAGTGCATACAAGCGGAAGCTCAGAGACCTCGACAAGTTGAAATTGATACCGCAAGCATTCACATGCTTTGATGGTTTCTACACCCGGATTCTTTGCACTCCTTGTTGAATCTGTCAGAACATATGAACTCCAGTTGGCTTAAACAGTGCTTTTTTTTTGTCATCAGCTGGGCCGTTGTTGCTGGACGGTCCTATCTTATCCCATAAACCCCGAGCATAGATTGCGCTCCCGTTCGCTTTTGTCAGACATTCCTCAGCACTAGCCGGATCTACCCGTTTGAGATATTGAAGCGCCTTCAAATTTATCACTTCAAAATTGTGATTGTTTTTTACAGCTTGCTCCACGCACACAACCTCGCCTACCGGCACCTCTATGGCACTGTCTGTGCGTGCCGGGTCAACGGCGCGCTCCGAAGCCATGACAACACTAAAAGAAAAAAGGCGAAGAGAATTTCCTTATTATATTGAAAAAAAAGAATGCTGTAAAATTTTCTTTCTCCAGCTACGGTAAAATGCCGGAGAAGGGGCCAAAGGGGCGGAGAGAGAAAAGACATTTTCTCTCTCTGCCCTTCCCCGGCCCGCCTTCATGTCTCCACATCTTCCCCCCCCCCCCGTCCGCAGAAGGCGCGAGGAAAGGGTGGGAAAGTCTGACGAATTATTCTTCTGATTACCAGACAAAAAAATCCACTCATTTTTTTATATCTCGCCACCACGCTTGTACATTTTCTGTTGTGTTGAAGGCACGTTTTTTTTTTTTTATCGAAAAGAAAGAAAAAAAAGACTAATCATCTTTTTTGTATGATGGCGAGCGACCCGGTTGAGTTTGCGCGGTTCGTCCGGTTCGCGACTTCCAAGCCCTTCAATGCGGAGAGGTGGGGTCCGGTGCGCTCCGTCCGTTCGGCCGAGCGCTCCTGTGAGGCCGCGGGACATTTCCTGCGCTTTGCCCACAGACAAAGGTTGCAGCAACTGTTCTTTGAAACGGAGTCCGGCGTGTGGCGCACGAGATTGCGGCGCCTGTTGCGCAAATGGATCGAGCACCTGCAAACCAAATGTGGCACCGGGTGGGAGGGCTGCCACCTGGCCGCTTCCTACCTCAGGCCCATCGTCGTGTACGCCGCGCTGCCGCACCCAGGGCGCGCGGTCGACCTGCGTGCCGTTTGCCTGGCCATCTTCACGCCCGTCCTGCGGCCGCTGCGCTTGCTGTCCAGGGCCGAGGTAGCGTACCACCCGAAAGAACGAAACCTTCAGCTGACGTTCTGGGACCTCGTTGCGGCGCGGACCGTCGCGGGCGGCAGGTTCGTCACCCAGTACGGAACCCGCGCGCCCTGCGCCGAGCTCGTCAGGGCGCTGGCAGCGTCGGCCCAAGGGCACGCGCGCTACGAAGCGCTGCGCGACTTGGTGCTGCTGTGCTTTGCCTCCCTCAGCCCGCAGCCACGCGCCGAGATCGTGCGGCGCCTGCGGTTCGGCGCGTCGCTGCGCAGGTCGCGCTGCCGTTGGTGGCTCGACCTCAGCGACCCGCTCGAGCCGGCGAGCAGGCACAAGACGTCGATCTACTACTACAAGCGCCACTAACGCCTGCCGCTCCCGCAGCAACAACTAGCCATCGCGTGGTGCCGCTGTTCGTGAGGGTGCTGGACGAGTGGCGCTGGTGGGGCACGGCGCTCGGCGCGTCGGACTTCGTGTTCTGCGAGCGCTTCCCGCTCGCCGCGGACCCGGCGCTGCCGCTGTTCAGTGATCTGCCCTTCTGCGCGCGGCTGCCGACCGACGAGACGCCGACGGTGCCTCCCGCGCGGCTGGACGCGTGGCTGGTGCGGGTGCTCACTGGACATTGCGGCGCGCGCGCGGCGGCGCTGCGTGCCTTCCATTTGCGCAAGCTGAACGAGACGTTCCTAGCACAGATGGTGGCCTCGCCCGAGCTCAGCGCGCGGCTGCCGTACGTGCTGAACACGCGGTCGATGCACGAGACGTTCGCCTGGTGCGAGCAGCACACGCTAGAGGTGGCCGAACGCCAGTACGTACAATTCCCGGTGTTCCGAGAGGCGCTGCGCAGCCGCGTTCGGGCGCTGGAGTTCGTGAGTCGTTCGTTCGGGTACGAGCACGGCCGGCTTACGCTGCAGCCGTGGCTCGCGCGCGAGTGGGCGCGCGCCGACCCTGATTTCACTAACTTACAGCCAGTCATGGCGAGCAGGCCGCACACACCTCCTCCCACAGTCCCGCGCGCCAAAAGGAGGCCCCGCCGGGCGTCCTGCTAAGAGTGAAACAGAGAAAGAAAGAGGGCAGGAGGAAACAAACGAATTGTTCCTGTCCCCTTCTTCGGGGGGGGGGAAGAGACGACGCGAAGAAAAAAGTCGGTGGTTTGTTTCCTCCGGCCCCCAAGGCGCGACCAACAAAACCCCCGCGCGGTTCTGGCACGTACTAGCTAGACACACAACAACAAAAAGAAAAGAGTTTGGCTTTTAAAAAAGGAAACTTTCTGTCTCAATTTTAATTAGTTTTTAAAAGGGGCCTTCTTCAACATGGTGTGTTTTTAGCTTTTTCTTCAGAGGCCAACCCACTCGTCGTCAACGTCCATATCGTAGTCCCGGGGTTGGGCACCTCCGCTGTCCACGGCGTCCTCTCTTACTGACTGGTACGGTAGATCTCTTCTCTCCCTAATCAGGCGTTCCAGACTTCTGACCAGAGCCAGGCCCCGCGCGCAGTACGCCCCGGCCTGCATCCATTCGCCGCTCGTGCATGGTCGCGAAATTTCGATGTAGCGCCGCCAGTGCTCTTTTTTGTCCAACAGAAACCGCTCGAGGCTCATGCTTTGTCCGTCGAGCGTGATCTGTAACGCAGGAGGCGTCTGCGCCTCGAGCCCGAGATTGACGGGTTTACCCTTGTAAAAGATAGCGAAGAATCTCTTGTTGCGGCAACCGATCTTGTGACAGGGGTGTGCCAGAAAACTGGTTAACTGCGCGTTGAATTCGTTGTAGGCCGGGCCCTGCAGACGCTCCGGCCTGTAACGCCAGGAGTTCCAGAACAGCGAGCCCTCTCTGCAGCAAAGGTCAGTGTCTGCGAAAACGACCCCGGCCGCCGCCAGCTCCGCCAGCTGCACCGGGGAGAGGTCCTGGCCACGAAAGGACAGCGGGGGCCCGATAGGTCGTTGACCAGCGAACTCGACTTCGTAACCATGGGAATGTGAAATCAGCCTGGCTCCGGTGATGCGGACGTTCTCGGCCGCGCCGACGCCGGGCTGCACGCGCAGCCACACGTCGTCGGCTAGCAGTGCCTCGAGGTTCCCGCAGAGCTTGTGCCGTGCTGATTCGTGCAACGTTTCCTGGTGTTCGGCGTAGGCCTTTAGCAGCGACTCGTTCCAAACAGGGCCCGCAGTGCCCCAGGAACTCCAGAAGTTGTAGGCCACGGAGCAGCACAATTGCAGATCCTTCCACAGCCGCTTGGCGGGAAACTTCCTGATGGCGCGCAGCACGTCGCGCACGTGCGCCGGGTTGTCTTGGATCTGGTCCTCCAGGCGTACCGTCATTTCCCCGGCGGCCTCGGTCAGGGCTATCAGAAAACACTTCTGGTCCTTAACCGCTACACCCCAAGCCGTGTACTGCTGGTTCTTGTACTCAAAAGAAAACGTCGGCCCAAACTCGGCCAGCTGCAGCCCGCACTTGTGCTCCGCAGCACACCGCTGGCAACATTCCTGCTCAAACGTCCGTGCTTGGCCGGCCGCCGTGATTGTACGCATCGTGTGCCGGGTTTTTTCTCCGTGGCCGTCGCACCGCGGTGGCGACCGATGTTTGTGCTCTTGGTACGCGACCAGCAGCCGGGAGCTCCACGCCGGCACCTCCTCGCGCGGCTTAACCTCGATCGGGGACCATTTTTCGTAATCCTCTATCATGTAGCGACTGCCAATTGCAATTCCAATGGATGTTGTTGAGCTTTGTGCTGGCAGGACTGGGCGTTGACCAGTGACTCGAATTCTTGGATTAGTTTTTGCGCGCGCGGACAGTACTTCAGGAAGCCCATCCAGTCGTTGCAGTCGTACGTGAGTGCGTGGTCAATGTACCTGGACCAGTAAAGGCCCCGATCAACGCTGCCCTCACCCTGCAGAAATTCATAGACGTCCACTGTGTCGTTGCCTAGCCTGATCTGCAGCGCCGCGCGCACGCCGTCCGGGCGGTAGGCCTTCAGCTCGAGCAAGCCCTGTTTCAGGCTCACAATCTCGTGCTTCTTACAGTGCTCGTTGCACCGTTCGGTGGGCTGGTGTGCCAGAAACTGGTCGAGGGCGGTCTCGAAGTCGTGCGGACAAGCGCCCAGTGGTCCTAGGTTCTTGGGCCAGGAGTCCCAGAACGCCAACCTGTTCGCACAGCATTTCTCGCGCTTGGATAGCTCCAGGGCGCCGAGGTCCGCGAGTTGTGAAGGCGTCAAGCTTGTGCAGGGCACCGTTGGTTCGCCCTCCTTGCACTCGAGCACGACCTCACTGTTTCGGACAGCAACACTGCAGGCGGTGTACGGCTTGTGGCCGGCGTCAATCAGACGATGACGCCTGAGTAGGTTGACGGGCAGACCGGCGCAGGCACGCGTGCGTGCATTCTTTTTTATCTTTTTGGCGGGGCTGGGCTGCTGGTCCTGCCCTAGCAAAGTACATTCGTGCCGCGAGTAGCCTGGTAACATCCTTGCGTCCCAGACGACGCCGCGCGCGCCCCAGCTGTTCCAGAAATGCAAGCCTTCCGTGCAATAGCCACCAAGGTCCCTCCACAAAGCTTGTCCCGGCCGAGCTTGCATCTGTTGAACAAAAGCGACAATGTGGGCCGGCTGGGATCGGCCGTCCAAAGAAACGAGCTGTGTGGAAGGCTCGACGTTTCCGTCGACCGTTTTGAAGACAACCCCACAACCGGTAGCCTGGACCCACGCATAGATAGCTTGGTACGGCGCGCCGCCGTTGACGGCGCTGAAGTCGACAATGAAGTCCACGGCGGAACTAGCAAAACGCTTCCTGCACCTGTCGTCGGCGGCGCAGCTCTTGCAGCAGGTTTTTGCTGTGGTCCTGATCTTTCCGGTTTTTTGGTCAAGCGTCTTGTACTGGCCTGGGCCCGTGCATTCTCTGTCAACCAGATGTTCATGTTCTCGGTACCTTTGCAAAAGCTCGGGGCTGAACGGCATAGTGGCCATGCTCTAAAAAAAACAGCGAGGCAGACGCTTGGGAAAAAAAATCAGCAAGAAGGCAAAAAAGAAAAACCAAAGCGGAGGAGGGCGCTGCCACTCTTTTTCCTTCCTTTATTTTTTTACTGGAAAGCTTTCTTCTTTTTTTTAGTTCCGTGCTACAAGAGGTGGGAGGAGTTTTTTGGCTTCTTTTTCTTTTCTTTGCCTGCTAACTCCGTGGCCCTCCCCCTGTCTCTCTCTCTCTCTTGCAGTGCCCCGTCACGGCCCTTCCCCTCCCCTCCGTTTTTTTTGTTTGTTTTTTTTCTGGGTTGACTGGAACCGCCCTTGGCCCTCCCCCCTAAGGAAAGCGAAGTGATAAATTTAGTACGAGACTTTTTTGTTTGTTTGTTTACAAGAGTTTTTGTTTAATCTTTACCTGAAGCTTTTTTTTTTTTAATAACACAAGCTATCCAGTACTTAACTTTGGTCTTAGATTAGCTTGCATTTTCACGGATGCTCTCCAGAAGTTAAAAAAAAAGAAAGCGAGGTATTACCAGCAAAACCTTTTTTCTTTTTTTAATTGCATGGCTTCCTTTAAGAAAGGAGAGAGGTACGAAGGTTTTTTTTTCTGGGGATCTCACGATAATTCTTCGGTCCATCCCCATCTCCCCTCCCCTCCCCCCCCCCCCCCCCAACCCTCGCATTTTGTACGTCGTGAGCCTTCCTCCCCCCCCCCCCCCTCTTTCTCAGACCATACAGCCAGCGCCTGTCACCTCCCGCAAACGAAACGTTGACACCTGCGTCTTTTTTTTGCAACCCTTAGCCTTGACGACGAGAGGTCCATCAAGGCCGGAAGGATTCAAAAGTCACAGTGCTCAGCCAGAGCACTTTGCTAGTTCCAATGCTGCAGACTAGTCTGTTCGGAGGATCAGAGGGTATATATTGTATCTCATTAGTAGCTAGCATTTTTAAATCGCAGACGCCACTGTCGCTCAGGATACCCTTGGTCCCATCGGATCTGAGGCACCAAGACATATTCGCCGCCCAGTAGATGGGTTGAGGGAGGGCTCCGTACCCAACTACAAAGCCTGTGGAGCGATCGGCAGGGTAGTTGTAGCAATAGGCGATTGACAAATATTTCTGCCCCGAGCCCTCAACCACTGTTAAACAGTAATCTTTGTAATAAATATTACCACTTTCACAACTGAAACGTCTGATTGGGTTCATCGGACTGATCGATACGGAGGACGTGACCGATATCGTAGGTGACAGAGAAGCCGTAATCGACACCGAAGACGTCACGGACCGCGTGATTGAAATGGTCGGCGTGACGGACGGCGTGATTGAAATAGTCGACGTGACGGACGGCGTGACTGATTTAGTTGGCGTCACGGACGGCGTGACCGAGATAGTTGGCGTCGCGGACGGCGTCGGGTTCTGCGTTAGCAAGTAAAGCGCGGTCCCGGCACTGCCGCATGGCAGCATCGCAATCTCTGCCGCGGTGCCGCCGATGCCAGCGCAGACATTTGAGCTCGCCAGCTGGTACAGCGGGCCGCCAAACATGGCCGACACGTTGCGCGAGCCAGCGAGTGCTACCTGTACCAGCTCGAACCACTCGCTCGAGCTATTAGCTGCTGTGGTCGTAACAGTTGTGCCGTTGCCGTACCACTTGTTGCTGCCAGCCCCGTAGTTGGCAAAGACGACTGAGTACCGCAGGCGGTCCGTGTCGGGCAGAAGTGTACACCACTGCGCCTGGCGGCTAGCGGCGTCCAGCCCGCCGCGCGGGTCTAGCGCGATAGACGCCAGCGTCGTGGCCACGCGGCCAGTAGGCCCAAGCCACAGCAGCTCCTCGCCGCTGGCCAGCAGCCGGGACACGACCAGGTTTACGTAGCCCTGCGTCGTCTCGTACGCTAGTGGCCGCGGCGTCACTGAGACGGACGGTGTGCGCGACGCCGTCACCGACACGGAAGCTGTTAACGAGTTGGTCGGCGAGGCGCTCACGTCGTAGGGCTGTACCGTGACTATGTCGCCGCTCGCCCCAGGCTGCAAGAACCTGTAGGACCCGTCAGTTCTCCTGGCGTACGGGTAGCCGGGGCTGCCACCGCAGCGCAGCACCCCAGTGCCGTCGATGAAGGTCCTCATGCTAAGGGGTGAGAGGCGCTCGTACAGCTCCAGGGCCAGCCATATTGGATTCCACACGTCGCACGTGCCCGTGGCCGGGACAACTTGGCACTGCAGGTAAAAGATGTTGTTAGCGCTCCAGAACAAGCCGTCGAAGCCACCGCTGATGAACTGGTAGGGGGCCTTGGTCTCGGAGCTGGCGGCAAGCGACGGGCAAGCCTTCATAAAAACCTCGGGCCGCGGCACCGTTCTGCTTGGGTCCGTCGACACCTTGAGGCAGGCGCTTAAGGACGGCCAGCGGTACATAGCTGGCCAGATGACGGGCGGGGCAGCAGGCAGTGGGCTGGTCGTGGCTACGCATTGGATCGTGAATCGCTGCGCATTGGACGAGTTGCCAACCCACGTCAGGTCTCGTTGCAGCCACGAAAAAGAGCCCTCCGAGCAAAAGTCCAGACTGGTCGGGTTCCAGGATCGTGAATCGCTGCGCATTGGACGAGTTGCCAACCCACGTCAGGTCTCGTTGCAGCCACGAAAAAGAGCCCTCCGAGCAAAAGTCCAGACGCAGACGACCCTGATCCAACGTCAGGGGCCCTTTCCGCACTTCAAAGCCGCTGCAGACAGTACCGTACGGATTCGGGTTCAACCTGGAAATCGCAGCGTCTGTGCGGCTAGGGTAGTAGTGATCGCAGCCGTTGCAGGTTAGGCAGCGGTCGGCGTTGCCCCGGGTCGTCCAGCAGTCGGGAAAATCGACGACGAAATTCTCTACGTGGTACCAGATCTCGGTGGCGCCCGGCTGGGCCCCGCCCGCACATTCTTTGAAGCTCAAGCTGTCCTGGAACAGGCTTAGGCATTGGCCCAGCTCGTCCAGCATCACGAACGGCGGAGCCGGGCTGCGGCTCTGCGAGACGGTAGGGCTGCTGCTGCGGCTGGGCGTGAGGCTACGTGAAGAACTAAAGCTGGTGCTAACCGATGGCGTCGGGCTGATGCCCAGCGCGGTCAGCGTCACGAGGCACTCTTCGCCGCACAGCGTTGCCGGCACCCAGCCCACGCGAGGTTGCAGCACGTGGTCGAGCCCGCAGCCGGTGAGACGCAGCCAGAATGCGCCGGGCCGCACCTCCAGCGCGGTGACCTGCTGCAGCCCGTCGTAGCGGTCCAGCGGCGCAACTGTCAGCGAAAAGTTCTGGGCCAGCGCGGACGGCACAAAGTTGCAACCAACCGTCGAGGAGGCGGCCAGCGCATAGGCAAAGCGGCCGGAGCCGTAGGACGGCCACTGCATGCGGGAGTCGTACAGTGTGACCGCCATGTCTAGCTGATCGGACAACGTGCCGCAGTCGCCCCATGAGGCTGTTCCCGGGCGGAGACAGCTCCCGTCGCCACCGCGCACGATCACGGCCGGGGTCTGCGGCGACGGCGACGGCGAGCGCGAGCGCGAAGATGTAGGGGAGCCGGAGGAAGAAGCGCTGGTCGTGGCCGACAGGGTCAGGGACGCGGACACGGACGGCGTGTCGGTCTGGAACAGGTACGGAATCGAGGTGGTAAGAGAAGCACGGCCAGTAAGCGACTCGCTGAAGGCCCACTGCTCGCCCGCAGAAGACGGAGCCCTGAGATAAAGGGTCTTGCTGTAGCAAGTGTTATAAATATCGCAGTCTTGGCAAAGGTTGTAGATCCGGCCGCTGCTCCAGAAATTCTGGCGCGAGACCCCGCCGTATCGTGGCAGTGTAGAATCACACGCCAACCACGAGAAGCCGCCGACCACGCAGCCCGGCACGGACAGGTGCAGACACTGCTGCAAATAGTTCGACGGGTCGGCGGGGCCCAGCAGCCGTTCCGTGCCATATCCCATGGCGCACCTGCGCGCGGCTCCCGTGCTCGACGGGCACTCCTCCCACGTAAACGTGGCAGCGCACATGCACAAGCTCGAGTGCCTAAAGATGTACGCGGGAACAAGGCTGGGGAACCGGCTGGGCGTTTGCGTGGGCGTTCTGGTCACGGTCTTGGACGGACTCTCCGAGATCGTCTGCGTGCGCGACGGTGTTTTCGAAGGCGACATCGAGCGGCTGGGCGTGCGCGACGGCGACGGCCTCACGTCCACCGGGTGCGCGTGCAGCGCGCGCGTCCGCGCCGACAGGTGGCACACCAGCTCCGACAAACGCTCCTCGCAGCGCTCGCCCACGTAGCCGTCGTCGCACTGGCACACGGCGTGCGGCTGTTCATTGCCGGTTCCGGTCCACCCGCGCTCGCACAGGCGCCCGTGGCCGCGGCAGAACGGGTGCGCGGCGCAGCAGCCCGCGTCACCGCGCGCGCTCGCCCAGCAGCGGCAGCCGTCAAACGCGCAGCCCAGGCGCCCGACGGCGCAGAACTCGGGGTCGGACTCCTCTGTAGCCCCCGGCGGCGACGCGAGCGCTAGTTCGTCGCTGCGGCACGGCGTGTGCGCCTCGCTCAGCAGGCTGCGGTCGCACGCGCGCAGCCGCAGCTGGCCGCTATCCGTACAGCCGGTGCGCGGCTCCTGCCAATCGATGGTGCTGGCACAGCCGGACGCCGCGGGCAGCTCGCCCCGGCAGGGCCAGCGGCAGAAGACGGTGCAGCGCCTGGGCGGCACAAACGACGTCGTGTTGTATGCAACTACGGGAGATTGCCTGCTGTCGCACAAAACGACGGTCTGCTCGGGCCCGCAGGGCTCCGCGGGCTGCGGGTCCGCGCCGGGGGTCAGCAGCCTCCGGGGCACGTCGGCGCAGGCGTCCTCGTACCGCGCGTCCGACGTCGAAGTGTCCCGCAGGTTCCCGACGACACGGCAGCAGTAGCGCCAGGCCGGAAAGCCCTCCGGTGCGCTCAGCGGCGTCGTTTCCGGCCCGCACACTACGGCCTGCCACTTGTAGAAGGTCCCGTTGGCACTTGTTTCCTTGGTGACGGCCGCGACCGCCCACGACGGCAGCGCCAGCAAAGTTTCGGGCGCGCCGTCAAACAGACGCTCGAGCCGTGCAAGGTCGACCTCGTTCCACCACACCGTGATGTCTTCCTCGGACCACAGCCACGCCGTTGTGCGCCCGCCGGGGGGCCCGAGCCGCAGGCCTAGGATGCTGTCCGCGGCGGCCTGGACCTGCCGCAGGTCGAGCGGCGAGCACAGCAGCGTGTAGGCCTCGAGCGTGGTCTTGGGCACGGGGCAATTGTCGCCGTACAGGGCGCGCGGGTTCGGCGAGCACCACCACAACGCCGTAATTCGGCCGGTGCCGTTCCACTGGCGGCAGTGGTTGTTGGACAGCAGCGGCACGGGCGCAAAGTCGTCGGACCAGCCGGGGTACGCGGCCGTCAGGTTCAGTGAGGATTGCCACGAGACCGTGCTAGGCACGCCGCCGAGTGTGTTGGCGCCGGCGAACGACAGCAACCACAGCGGCCACATGACGACTTTTATTTTCTGAACAAAAAATATTTCCCTTCCCGCCTTTTTTTCCTTCCTTTTTTTCTTCAAGGTCGTTCAACTGCTTCTCTTTTTATTTTTTTTTGCCAAGGCGCAAAAAAACAGAACCTGCGGGGGAGGGGATCGGAAAGAGAAAGAGAGAAAACAAGGGGGGAGTTGGTGGGCAGGAGGGGGGAAAGGGCAAAGTCTAGCCCTTCGTCCGCTAAACATTGTTTGTTCCCCGCCTTCTTTTTTGTACTCCCTCTCTCTGACTTTCTTTATAACCTTTTTCAGGAGAGATATCTACTTTAAAAGCGGGCCCTTGGTTTTCTTTGCACAGCGGCAATGACGGCGGTTTCGGTGAGATGTTTCCAGATTGACTCCAACGGATGGTACAAGCCTGATTACATTACGGAGAATGTCGAAATCGGAGATTGGCAAGATTTACCGGCTCTGTACAAGATTATCCGCGACGTGCTGAAGATTGACGCCAAGACACCTTTGCGCCTCCAGCGACATGGCGATACAGCAGCAGAGGTACGCGAAGATATAAATAAAGGGGAATGCATCCGGTTTGACGCGACAAAAAAGGAGGCTAAGAAGTACCCGTTCGAATCGGAAGGCACGGTCAGAGTGACGCTCGAGACAACCTGCGAGTGGGGGTACAACAGACATGGCAAACAAGTGTACGAGCAGGGACGTGCCTCTATTACTATCCATGAAAGCAATCAGCACGTAGAACGCCGGCCTCTTTGGAATGACAAAAAGCTCCTATCTGTACCTCTGGTGAGGATAAAATACAGTGACAATTTTGAAAGAGATGCTGCTTTTTACAGTGAATATTTTAATTTTGCGGCGGAGCAGCTGGCGTTGGCGTTGGACAAGCTTGTGAAAGATGTACCAGCCTGCGCCATAGAAAAAATAGATGGCGTGCTCACACTGGACAAAATATTATCAGAAATAAACACAAAGAGAGAGCGCCTGTTCGCTCCGTATTCGGATAGCAAAGCCAAGCCTACACAGCCGCCGGAGAATGAGGACAAGGTGGTAGGCCTGATGAAAGAGTTCCTACGAAATAACCGTCATGCCTTTATTGCAAGGATTCCTAGGATTCCCTCTGAGTGGCGCACAGAACTGGGCGAGGTCGAAGACTGGGAGCAGTTACGGCTTGCGTGCTACCGTCTAGGTTACAACGTGGTGCGCCTGTTAATGTTTTTTGTGCGGGCCTGGAGCATGTCTCCTGACGTCCTGGACTTTCTGGTCAAACCACTGAATGGGGTTGTCTCTATCATGAATCGAAGCAAGCGCGCAGACGTATTGCTGACGAAAGTGATAAGAGAAACAACGGGCGTGTGGGTGGATCCAGATGGTCGTGTCTTGAGCTCCAGAAGTTGCAAGAGTTGTGGTAAATACCTGTAAATAAAGAAACTTTACTCCAAAGTATCAAAGGTCCGGTCCAGTTGTTAATATTTGAAATGAGATGTTCGTCAGTCAAAAAGACAACCAAAAGAGAGATAGAGAGAGAGAGAGAGAGCGAGCTTCTTCCGTACACTTCAATTCCTTTCTTTCTTCCAGACAAGAAGCCAAATCTATTGCTCTGTCCTCTTTGGCTCGAATCTTTGTAAAAGAAATATATTTTCTTTGTTGACTCGGTCTCAACCGGCTGGACCGGTCACAAAGCCAGGCTTCCTCCCACGAAACACTTGAACACCAAGAAGCTAGGCTCGAAACTAAAGTCCAGGCCGGGCGGCGCCTTACCTCCTTTCCTTTGCTGCGCTACGCGGTTCACCATTTCCAGCACGACCAGCCGCTGTTCACGCCCCAGGGGCCGCCGCAGGTAGGCGCTGGGGTTAGCACTCCAGTCCGCGACCGCGGAGGCATCGAGCGTAGTCACGCTCATGACAGCCAGGCCCCTGCTTGTTAGCGCCTCGTATTCCTGCTCGCGCCTCTCTCCTGGCACCAACAGGTAGAAGCGGCTCGTCTTCTGTTGCTTGCCGTACGACACCAGGGGCCCGAACTCATTCTCCAGCTCCGCCAGCACGGGGTCCGCCGCGCCGGCCCTCGCGGCGATAGCCTGCAGGCTCGACAGAAACTGCAGGGTACGGTCGGCGCCGTAGTAGCTCAGGTCGTCGATCACGCGCGCGGACTGCAGTTGGATCTGCCACAGGTTAGTGCAGCCCGAGGTCTGGCGCAGCCGCGCGAGCGTCCGCAGGGTGCGGGCACCGTCGTCCTCGTAAGTCCCGAGCTCTTCCTTTTCTTCTGCTTCTTCTTGTTGTTGTCCCCCTCGTGTGTGCAGCAGGGCCCGCAGCCGCCGGAGGTTGAGGGGCCCCCGCTCGCTGTACGTGCGGCACAGAGCGCAGTCGCAGTCCGAGTCGATCGGGTCCGAGATCAGCGCGCAGAGCCGGACGCCGCTCCGCCGGCCGAACAGCGCGGTGGCGGTTTCGGCCAGCAGCGCACGATTCCTCCGGGGGCTGCCCCTCCCGCACATCTGATCGTAGAAGGTCTGGCGCTTCCACAGGCCCAGGTTCAGCCCGACGGCCGCACAGCCGTAGCCGCGGCGGGTCCCGAACGACAGCACCGACAGGCCCTCTCCGTAGTCGCGCTGTGTAAACAACAGGACGCGGCGCCGATTGTTGTTCTCTGCCCAGGCAGAGCCCGCCATATCTCGCTTGAACACGCGACAGCTGATGCAATGGCATTCGGTTGGCGGTCCGGGTTGTTTAAAAGCACAAGGGGCCCTGCGTTCCAGGGCACAGATCAGGCACGTGCAATTCGGGCGCCCGTTGCAGCTCTCCGACAGGAACGCTAGCAGGCCGTAGTTGCCCTGCGCCCGTAGGTGGCCGCGCCCCAACAGGCGCAGGACGCCGGAGGCATCGGTCACGTTGTACCACAGGGTTGAACACGCGATGTCCGACAGCAAGGGCGGGCACGCCATCTTCTTTGTGTCGTTTGGTTCCCAAGGTCAAAAGAGAAAAACAGCAACCAAAGAAAAGACGGGCAGGGCGGGGGACAGGGCGAACGAGGGGGGGAGGGGGGGGGGGCAAGAAACGGGTCTTGTTCGGGAGAGCCCCAGACAGTGACGAGAGGGGTGGGGGCCAGCCCACACGGCGCCCCCTCCCCAAAAAAAAGCCCCCCGCAAAAATCACACCTGGCGTACGTTCAATCTTTAGTTAGGTTTAATTCGGAGTGGTGAGAGAGAAACAGAGGGGGGGGGGGGGCCGGATGGGGGGGGGGCCGGATGGGGGGGGGGCCGGATGGGGGGTGGGGCGGGGAGAGGGTGGGGCGGGGAGAGGGTGGGGGCGGAGGCAAGCAAAGAAAAAAAGGCGGCCGGAAAGACGTGCCCAGCTTTTTTTGTGTGTGTCGACGGGTTTATTCAAGAACGTTGTGATAGAAAGACTGAGGGGAAAAGGCGGTCGGGCACCGGCCGAACAAAAAGATTGGGGGAGTTTCCGGCCAAGAGAATGCAGGAAAAGTTGGCGGACTCCTCGTCCCCGGGTTACTAGCACCGGCAGGGCAGGCCGTTGGCGGTGCACGGCAGCACGCCCAAGCGACAGAAAAGCCTGGCCGCGAGCTTAGGGCCCAGCCGGCGGCCGCCCGCTTTCACGCGCAAGTCAGACAGTTCGCGCAGCGCGCGGCGCGGCCCGCGCGCCTCGGCGTCCTGGACCAGGCTCGCGACCGTGGGAAAGCGCGCATAAATAGCCCTGGCCACCGCGGGGCTCACCCCGCGCACGGCCGCGTACACCCCCAGCCGCTCGGTCTCGTGCCCCCGCCGTACGGTCTTGGCGCGTTCCTGCACGACGGCGTCCTGCAGCGACGCGACGGTTCCGGCCGACACCCAGACCCGGAACAAGTTCAGCAGCAGCAGCGCCGAATGGAACGCGTGCGCCGTTGTCAGCCACAGCAGGCCGTACCGCATGGTCGTGCTGCTCTCGGCGGCCCGCAACATCGTGGCGAGCCCGGGCTCGAGCGCCCCGTTGCGCGACAGGGTGCTGCGCACGGGCGCCAACAACCCGCAAGACGAGTCGCTCTGCAGCAGCCACGCGGGGCTCTCGAGTATGTAGCCCGCGGCCGCCGAGCGTGCGCCGGCCCACTCCGCCAGCGCCAGCCGCTGCGTCTGGAAACGGCCCGACCTGATGGACTGCACGCAGTCGTCGGCGCGCTTGCGCTCGAACACTCGCTCGACGTCGGTACCGCGCCGGAACGCTATGTCGCCCACCTGCAGCGTTTCGACCCTGACGAACGGCAGCTGCCCCAGGCACTGCACCAGGAACTTCTCTCGGTGATCGAGCACTAGCAGCGCGGCTACAGGCGCGGGCGCCGCGAACCACGAGCGCGGGCCGCTCTTGAGCTCCTGGTCGCTCAGCCGCGCCAGTTCGGCTGAGATTTCTGCCTTGTGCGCCGCCTGGGCGCCGGCCAGAAGCGGCGCAGTGGGCGCCGCCCAGGCGACCGTAACAAAGCGGTGCCAGAAGTCTCGCAGCCCGTTGATGTCAGGGAAGTCCGAGCGCTTCTTCGAGCCCCCGGCGGCGGCCCACGCCTGCCAGCATGCACCAGTGCCACAAGCTTGCTCGGCGATCCAGGCCGAACGGCCCCACCAGTTGTCGTGCTCCATGTTTTGGCTTTTGCGGAGGTTTGTGCGGCCCTCTCCCCCTTTCTTTCCCCCCCCCCCCCCCCCCGCCGCGCCCCCCGACCCCCCTTTCTTCGGGAAGAAGATAAAGGCGAGCGCGCGGGGGAAGGGGAAACAACCTTTGTCACAGAAAAAACATTCCCTCCCGCCCTCCCTAATCTTTCCCGCCCTCCCTAGCTTTCCCCCCCGCGCCCGCTTTCCCCGCGTCTCCGTGCGAGAAGAAGCGGGGGGGGGGGGGGGGGGGTTTCGGCGGAGGAAAGACAGGGCCGCAGAAAAGAGCCTTCCCCCCCTCAGCGCGGACCAAGTGCGGAATGGCGGGAAGAAAGAAAAATGCGCGGCCGCTGGTCATAAGCTCCCTCTCCCCCCCTTTCTCGCTCATTCTCTCTCTCTATAGTCTTTATTTTTCTGTTCCTCTTGCTTTCTTTTCTGCCGTTCCGCACACTTTCCTTTCGCCTTGCGTAGAGCCGGACCGGCAGTTCCATGAGGTTAGCGTACCTTGGGCAGCACGCCACGTCGCCCTTCATGCTCGCCTTCACGAGGCCAAATGGTGGGGCCCAGCTGTTGTTGGTCGCCTTCGTGTACGTGACCTTGCTCAAGGGCAAGGCCCAGAAGTCGCGGCTGGAAGAAAGGAAATTGCGGCTCTACCCGGCGCCGGCGCCGGCCGGCCCCAAGCGCCCCAAGCTGTCCGTGGGCAAGATCATCGGGCGCGCGGACAGCCTGCGACAGCTACGACACGAATGGGACAGGCTGCACTACACTGTCATAGGAATACCCCCCGGCGGCCTCGACAACGACGGTAGAGAGGAAGTCTTTTACCGCAAGTGGAGAAAGTGCATGATGGGCTTTTGTCAACAGGAGGCGCCCTTGGAGGCGCTGATCAAGTACACGACCGAACATTGGAACCTGCAGCCGCCGCACACGACAGTGGACAACTGCGAATGGTTCCCCCGGCGCCCACAGGCGACCGAAAGTGCCTGGCTCAGGCTGTGGCTGGGCGAAGACGCGCCGCCGGCCGCTGGGCCTCCGGCCGACGTACTGTCCGCTAGCTTAGACCAGGCTATCAGGCACTGCGTCAGCAGCATCAGCGCCTTTCTTGATCTTTCGCGGACTCTAAATCCGACGGAGGTGGGCGCGCTAATAGTCAATTTTAAGAGCAGCCAACATTTTTTTAAATAAAGACTTTTGGTTTTTTTTTTGGTGGCTACTGGTACAAATGCAAGACAAGAGAGCCGTTCGAGTTGTGGTCGGACATGACAGACGTTATTCTACTCCAGCGGATGTTCTTGTTAGTCCACAGAGGGTGTTTCTTGCTGGGCCTGCAACTGAGGTCTTCCGCGCTGGCATTAGGGGGCTGTGGCTGTGGCTGGTTGGAGTGGCGTCGGCGAACCTTGCACAAGATCAGTAGCACGGTTGCAACCAGCGCCGCGGAGCTTGCCCGCCACGCCGTGGCGGCCCAATCCGCCGCGATCAGGTCGGGGGCCCAGGCAGGGATTAGCGTCGTGAGCATCCGGGAGAGGGGTGTGTGTGGGTTTGTGCGCCCCGGTTTTTAAGCAACAAAAGGAGGTTGACGGTCAGCTTTTTTTTGGGTGATGGCAGCCAGGAGCGAGGGGGGGGGGTGGGACAGAAAGAGAGACGTGGGGAAAGAGGGCGAATGGGGTGAGGGAAGCTTCGGGAGGATTGTTTCTTTTTAAACATAGGAGTGCACAGAAAAAGAAGCAGGGGCTGGGGCAAATTCTGTGGGGAGGGGGGAAGGGAAGGGCTTGCCAGACAGAGGGAGAGAGAGCGGGGGGGGGGGGGGGGGGAGCCGTAGTGGTGCGTGCCCTCTCACGGCCCACAAGTGTCAGAACGTTTATCGGACATTCTTGTGCATGTTTTTGAGACCAAAAAGTAAAAAAAAAAGCAACACGCTCCTGATTCCCCGACCGAGCGAACCGAAGAAACAATACCTGGGGGCTCAAATATAACGATGGGCAAGGAACTGCCCGTGACCTGGACTATCCGCCTGCTGTGCTCGGCCGAGCTCTGGGTGTACGTCACTTGCGTGGCTTTCACCAGCGCACGCTCCGCCTGCCAGCAGTGCCTGCTTTCTATCGTGTGCTACTCGATCTCAACGGCGCTGGTAGGGCTCAGGCGCGCCATCATCTGGTTTGTGTATAACGTTCGCAAGAGGGAAAGTCACCATGCCAGACATGCTCACGTCATCACGCAATGCGCCCAATTGCTGCGCGTAGTCACGCTCCTGCAGCTGGGGTGGTCGCGCTTTCAGCTGCACCTGCTCGTGCTAGCCATTACCAACATTACGGGTCCCGCCGCGCTCGTCACCCTCCGCTTGCTACGAGCTCTGATGTCCATTGTGGTCGTAGCCAACGTCGCGTACAAGAACAGCGGCCCCACAGCCATGAACGCCCTGAAGTGCCTGATGACGGCAGTGGTGGTAGGGCTCAACATAGCCGAGATGTGCTTGGAGACACCGGCGCGCGTGGTGATGGGTTTGCTGGAGATTTCGATCACTTTGTTGTTCCTGGCCTGCGCGCTGCAGAAAGACGAGTATTGGACTTCGCTCGCTCTGGCCTGCACAGTGACTGACTTGTACTACGCGGTCAGTTTGGTTTATTGAGCACACACCACAGCAAGGCGGCGTTGTGTATTCCTCGCCCCCAAAACAAAGCCTCCCCCGCTAGCGCCAAAAAAAACAAGATCATCGCTGCAAGGAAGTTACGGGGGGGGGACCTGCACGCAGACAGAGTAAAGTACCCCAAGTCTGCGGGCAGGGGGGGGGGGGGGAGGGGCGCGGGTGGTACAAGAAGAAAGCAGCAGTGCTAACAAAAAAAAAGAAGGCTTTGGTGACGGGGGGGGAAGGAGCGCGCGGGGGGGGGGGGGGAGCCATCCAACGGGGGGGGGCCGACAGCCCTTGCCCTTTTCGGGGGGTGGGGACCCGCCCAACGAGGGGAAAAGCGCCGGGGGGGGGGGGGGAAGGGACCGCGCGGTTGTTGGTTTTTGTATATAGCAAGCACGGGGGGGGGGGGGGGTTCCCGCCCCCGACACATAACCAAAGGGGGGCAGCAGCGGGAGCAAATGGGGCTGTACGGCGGCTGGAAGACGCTAGAGGAGGTCAGCCCCGAGGCGCTGTCCGCGGGCGTCGTCGACTCTCTGCCCGCAAACACCCGCGTAATTGTACAGGACACGCTCGTGAGGCTGCAGAAGGCCTGCGCGCGCGCCAAGAAACAGCGCGCGGCCGGCGACGGTGCCGGTGTCTGGCGCCGGCTGGCGCTGGACCTGGTGCTAGAGCCGCTGCGCACCCTGCAGGCCAACGCCATTGTGCTGGTCGCCGACAAGCCGGCGCTCGTCACGCCGCTCAAGCAAGCGACGCAGCAGAAGCGCCGCGCGCGACAGTCGCAGAGCCAGCTGCCCTCGGTGGTCTCGGTCGGGACGGGTGACGGACTGCTGGACGCCGGCGAGAAATGTTTACCAAATGCCTTCGTCGAGGACCTGATTGGCAGCCGCGAGCACCGGCCGCTGCTGCTGCGGCACGTGCAAGATATTCTGCTCAACAACGCGCCGGCAATTGTCGCGGCGCTCAAGGTCCGCCAGACTGCGGGGTCGCGCCTGGTGCTGGACCTGGGCTTTGGCGTGCACAGCCTCGCGCCCGACGAGGGCGGCGACTGGGCCTGGCGCGCGGGGCCCGAGGAGCCCGTGGCCGAGGGCGAGGCCGACCTCGGCGTCTTCCGCTGGATCCAGCGCTGGCACAGCCGGTTTAGTGGCTGGCATTACGTAGCGGATACGGTCGATACGGATTTCCTGGTGTTGGGGCTCATGGTCGCCAACGCGCAGAACGGGCTAGATTTGTTTGTCAATTTTCAACAGAAATTTTTGTTGCATATCAACCCCGTTTTGGACGCGGTGCGTCGGACGCCCGGCGGATTGGCGGCGTTTTTGCGCGCTCTTTGTCTGCACGGCACCGACTTCTTGGACAAGTCCGCGGTTTGTCCGACAGTACAATGCCGCTCGCTGTTGGTGGTACAAGAAGACCGCGCGCGAAGTTCGCTGTCTTTGACCACCAAAGAGTTTGTGCATGATATCTGTGCGGCCTACATACACAAGAGCAGGAAGTCAGTGCCCGCGGAATCTAAGCTGAGCACTGAGTGGTTGCACGAGCAAACCAAAAACCTCAACAAACGGCTGCCGGCGCTAGCCACGCTGAAGCAATCAGCTGAAATATATAACCTGCAAATCCAATACTGGTCCAGTGTACTGGAGCCA
The DNA here is from genome assembly GCA_019918135.1 of Paulinella micropora. Taxonomy (NCBI): domain Eukaryota; phylum Cercozoa; class Imbricatea; order Euglyphida; family Paulinellidae; genus Paulinella; species Paulinella micropora. Next base: position 42,088 of record WBZZ01000491.1, read on the forward strand.
GAATCGACAGTGACAGCCCACAAGAAACGACGACTGCGCTGAAGCAGCTTGGATTGATTGCGTAAATTATGACTCTTGACAGTGTTTCCGAACTCGGTAGTTAAAATTTCCTAGTCACGCCAGAAAGAATTCAAATTTTAATACCCAGAACCACCACGCCACTTCCGCTCGGTTTCTCATGTCTGAGCGCGAGTGTGTCCAAAAAAGGAGACGATTTTTTTTTGAACGCACCGGCGCACAGCAATTTACTCTCGGGGGGGCTTGTCCTAGGTCGCACCAAGGCTTACGCAGGGCGACGAGCGTGCCGCACGAATTCTGCGCTGGGCAGTGGCGCTACCACCCGGTCCTGCAGGTCAATCGCGGTGGCCGGTTGGTGGTACCGGCAGTTGTGGAACAGCAGCTTACGACCCTCAGCGCGCGAGTTTATCAGCCCCGCAGAAAAGTTGGGAGCTAAGACGCATTCATCCACCAGGACCGGCGCGGGGATCCTGCCGTCTACACGCAGGCTGGCTAACGAGGAGTCCCGAACCGAGATCTCGGAGCCTGCGAATACGAATAGCCTGTAAGCGTTGGTCGGGACATGACGCGCCTTGCATCCGAGGTTTACAGAAATGTGCTGTGCTCCCAGGCCACTCAGGGCCAGCTGCCGCGGGACTTTGCATTCTCCCACACAGTCGCCCCTGCGTACCTTAATGACGCCGAACCCTACGGGCTGAGGCTGTGTTTGTATTTTTGTCAGGGTCACATCTTGAACAGTGTTGGACAGCTGGATCGTTAGGTTGGGCCTGCCTGCACCAGGCCTGCCAGCGCGCTCGAAATTGATGTTGTATTTTTGGTCGTGCAGCTGGATTGTCAGCTCGGGCGCAGCCCTGTTGTCGACGCGGCACGTAACTTGAGCCAGGCCTAAGTTAGGTCCTAGCTCGACGCTCTGCAGAGCTCCCGTGAACGAAAAGTCTAATTGTCGCGTGTTCGGCTCTGCATTCAGCGGTCTGACGACCCCGAGCTTGCTAATTACCGGGCAAAAACCGGCCAGCAGGAAATTCAGCAGCTCACGCATTGCTGTCGATGTGCTGATTTCCAGTGTGACTGACCGAACCTTGGCCAGGTTGCCTAGGAATTGCTTGGCCTCGGCATGATGCGGGGCCAGCCTTCTGATGGCCTCGAGGTTCTGTCTTACGTTAGTAGCACTGCCCTGCGCCGCCCACTGTTCGAGCAAGCGATCACCGACTAGTGGCAGCAGGACTGGATCGTGCAACGTGTAGTTCTGAACTAGGTACAGCGGGTCTAGCAAGCTTTGGCGAAACAGCAGCTGCCCGAGCCAGCCAGCGCCAATGGGTTGACGCGGAACATAAGCAGCCACCCTATTTTGCAGCGCCTCTCGGTAGTTCTCTCTCCTGAAACGAAGGTTTTGTACAGTGTATCCTGGCACTATTTCGGCGTACTGGCACTCGTATACGCAGCCATTCCGCAGCAGTGCGCAAAGGCGCGAGAGGTACGTCAAGAAAGAGTTGTAGACATAGGCGTTGCACAGCAAGGCCAGAATTTTGTAGAGCTCCTCTTTTATGAACTGGCTGTTGGTGTCGGGCTCTAGATCGGCAGGCAGCATGAGGACAATGACCAGCGCGCGGTGCGTGCTCAGCGCCCGCTCGAAGCTGCCGTTTGTGACGGGCCGGGCTAGTTCCCAGGATTCCGTACGCAGAGCTATAGGCAACACGAGCGTGTCGTTTTGTGCTGCTCGGGCAGTAACGCTACCGGCTAGGCGCGGCAGTCCTTGAATTTCATTTTCTTTTAGGTCGTTGTCCCGCAACAATTGTGCGAAAAAGTTATGAGCCATTTTTTAAAGAGCTAGCTGTCTCTCTCTCTCTCTTTAAATAGTAAGATATCATCTTTAAAAAAAAACCAGAGAATGAGACAAAACAGAAAAGTACGTGATTTTTTTCTTTGGTGCCACCCTCTTTCCTCTCTCCTTCCTCCCTCTATCTTCTGCTCCCTCCCAAAATTTCTTTCGGTTGCCGCAGAATTCGACTAAAAAGATTTCGTGAAGATTTGCCGAGGTTTGGTCGAGAGATAGTTGTCGTGAAATTCGTCGGGTTCTGAATCTTGCGAAAAAAAAAGATTTTGGCAATCCTGCTAATTTGTGAGAGCAAGAATTTTCGGGAGACGACGGCGGGCGGGGAAAATAAAAAAAGTCGTTAAAATTTCCCCGCCCGCCGTCGTCTCCCGAATTTTTTGCTATCCGCTTTGCAGGATTGCCGAAATGTCCTTCGCTAACAAAAAAGCCGGTCGGTAGCCGCAAAATCCGTCCAAAGCCGTTTCGCGAAGATTTGCCGAAGTTTGCGGTCGAAAGCTACTTTGTCGCGAAATTCACCGGGTTCCGGATCTTGCGAAAAAAAAGTTTGGGACATTTCGGCAATGGATGAAAGCGGATAGCAAAAAAATCGGGAAACGACGGCGGGCGGGGAAAACGTAAGGCTCCTTTGCAATATGCGAGACTTATTGACATGCTGGTGGAGCTCGGCAAAGATGATGAGTCGGACATGGTCACGTATGAAAAGACGGGCCTAGATGATGTCTCGGAAGAAGACTTAGGCTTGGATGAGGACAGAGAACCCCTCAAGCAGACTAAGAAGATGTCTGATGAAGATTTCCAAGAGGCGGCGCGGAAAATTTTAGAAGACGGAGTAGGCACGGAGAGAGAGAAGGAGCTTTTAAAAGCCAAATTGGAGGCGAACAAAGAAATTTTTGATCCTCCATATACAGGTGGTGTCAAGCCTGAGGACTTCACAGCGGTTATTTACAAAATACCGGGTGCGGAGCCGTCACCGGCACCACGAAGGGCGAACTTGAGTTTACATGAGGCGAAGATAGCGGAGGAGCTAGCAAGACAGTTGCTCAATGAGGACTTTATTGAGAGATCAACATCTCCAATAGTCTCACAGCCGAGAATAGTGCCGAAGCCAGCTGGGAGGAGAATGGCGCCTGACAGTTAACTATGCAGAAGATACTAAGCAGTCAGTACGATGATCTGACAGACGGAGAATTTATGAGAAGGAGGGGACAGAAAGCGGGAGAATATGCATTTTTCTATATCGATGACATTATCGTATACTCTAACACAATGGAGGAGCATATCGATCATCTGTCCGATACATTCAGGCGCATCGGAGCTTTTGGCCTGAAGTGCAATCTGAAGAAGTGTCAACTTGCCAAGACGAGTGTGACATATTTAGGGTACGAGATCTCTCATAACCGAGTCTCGATATCTTAGGAGAAGAGGGAGGAGATTATGAATCGACCGATACCAAAGAACCGCACTGAATTGCACTCATTCCTTGCGATGGCGCAATACTACAGCCAGTTCATACCCGATTGGGGTGCAACACGTCCTAAGTTGGAGAGAATGATTGATTTTGGAGACTTTGAGAAGTGGGATGAAGAGGCTTTGCAAGCGTTTCATACGCTCAAAGATCTTATTTACAAAGACCCGAAGGATGGAGGACTGGTGTTAACGATGCCCGACTTCACGAAACAATTCGTAGTCGATACAGATGCATCTAAGTTTGCGATTGGGGCTGTATTACAGCAGGAAGATGAGGAGAAGAAATTAAGCCCAATCATGTTTATTAGTAGATAGTTGTGTGCAGCGGAGAGAAACTATTGCACAAGGCAAAGAGAGGCGTTGGCGGTGGTATGGGCCCTCAAGAGGCTCAGAGAGTATTTGTGGGGAGGACCTCAATTTATTGTTAGAACTGATCATCATAACCTGTTATGGTTGATGAATCATGAACAGACGGGACGGCTGGCGCGGTGGCAAGCGTTCTTGTCTTGTTTCGATTTTACAATGGTCCATCTACCGGGGAAGCGAAATGTGGTCGCTGATAGCCTCTCTAGGCTAGAGTTTAACTCAGAAGTATCGGCGTTGGTGTCCACGGTGGAGATGGAAGACTTGTCCACTGACAAGGTGTATGAGGTCAGCCACATTGAGACGATGGGGATGGCGAGTGGAGTCCGATATGACCGCACAAGTCTACGGTACAGTCCACAAGGCCCGGATCATGGGATATGTTGTGAGCTACATACTCAGGAGGACGCTGAGTGGTCCTATGAGGTATATGAGAATGCGAAGGAGAACATAAGAGAGGAAGAGGAGACGCAGGAAGTTTATGCGAGCCTCCTCAAGAGCGGAGAAGTGACCTAGACCATGACCCGGAGAGGATCGGGGTAAGGCTAGAAGATGCTACTATCCATATAATAGCCTCGCCTACCGCATGGAGGCAACAACAGGCTCAAAATCCGGAGTTTAAAGAACTGATACAGTTATATCAGAACCCGGATGAGCTAAAGATGACGAAAGCGATCAAAGATCAAATGAAGGAGATGGGATGGAGAGATGGTCTACTGTGATACAAGGGCCTTCACGGTCGCTATGCGTCACAGCCGGACAAATGGCTTTGGGTACCGGAGAGTCTGAGACGATTTATATTTGTCGCAGCCCACAATTGCCCACTTTTGGCGCATCCGGGTCGACAACGAACTCACATGTTCGTAGCGAGGCGATTCTGGTGGCAGAAGATGAAGGAGGAGATAGATCAGGCGGTGGATGCATGCATCCCGTGCAAGATAAACAAAACACCGCTTAAGGCAAATTTTGGCCTGATCGGCGAATTTCCTCTTCATGCGGGGATGTTTGAGTTTAAAAACATTGATCATGTGGGACCTTTCCCAGAATCGAAGGATGGTTACAAATACCTCCTCACGGCTATTGACAGAGCCACCAACTATGTGTGGATCATCCCTGTCAAAGACGTTACCGGCAAGACGACGACCGAGGCGCTGATCGATAGGATCATCTCACAGATCGGAGTACCAAGAAAGATATGTTCTGATCGAGGCTCGGACGTTAATAACGAGGTCATCGACAAACTATCTAAGTATTACGGGATGAAATGGCAATATGTTACTGCCTATAACCCGCGAGCAAATGGTAAAATCGAGCGGGTACACAGACCCCTCAAAGCATCGCTACCCCTCAAAGCATCGCTAAAGATGTATTGCACGAAGAAGGAGAATCAAAGAGCATGGGTCGAGGCAGCACCATCATTTGCGTTTGCAATGAACTGTCTACCCTCTACGGCGTTAGGAGGCTCGAAGAGCTCAATCTCACCATATCAGCTAGTATATGGGCGTGAGCCTGATATCCCGACTTCGCTCCTTCACCCAAAAGACACTTGGGCGGATGCGGATGAGTTGTTTGGGATGAGACTTAGAGTAAAGATGGAGGCGGAGCAAATAGTCAGGGCGCATAGAGAGGCGGAGCGCCGAAAGACGGATGCTGAAGGGGTGCGACAAGCGCACTTGGATCAGATCAAATTCCAGGTCGGGGATATTGTACTATTGTACCATCCTCAGGTCCCGAAGGGATCCCCCCGGAGTCAGCTCTAAGCTGTTCACTTATTGGAAAGGACCTTATCAAATCATGGAACAGACGGGACCTCTGAACTACAAGAGGTGCAAAATGTGAATGTACGAAGGCTGATTAAGTATGATCCTTCTTACTGGAAGATGAATCCGTTGAGGAGGCGTTAAAACGGATGAAAGATGATTTCAAAGAGGATTTCAAAGAGGTGCCGCCCATCCACAAGGAGGCTGGCATAGACTAAGAAGATGCTTATCGGGCACCGATAGCTGAGAAGGAGGAGAGTGAGGTTGGCAGTAAGGAAAAGACTGACCGCATAAGCGCGGTGGGGACTCAATCTAAACCTCCGCGAGAGCACGGTGGAAAGAAGGAAAAGATCACAGAGGCGCAGCTAAGGAGAGCGCGGAATGATCTTATCAACGACCAACCGAGGAAGGTGATGAGGTCAATGAGATCAAAGGACGTCCACCCAGGAGGAGGAAGGGACGGACACTGACCCAAACGCGGGCAGTGTTGAGATTGTCCATGAGCGATGGAAGGAAGGCGACGAGATAGCAACCAGCGCATGGGTGAAAGACGCTTTTTATCTGATGAGACCAGCAGAACAACATGTTGCTGACGACACTCTCTCAGACTTATACTTGATGCGGGTCGTGGCAGTTTCACGAAAAACGTTTGTCACACGGGCACTCAAAATATTATCAGCCGCAAAAATGGTACAACCGATACTCCAGTTCTGGAGAAGTATGGACCCGGTTGAGGATCCAAAGGCAAGACATTATCTGCCAGTATATAAAGACGCAAAAAGTCTCCGAGACATGGAATGATACAATTACTCCCAGAGACAAGGATTACACTGCGTGGACCATTCAGACACTGCCAAGAGGAGTGCTTGACGTCCCTTTTGACCTATCGCTGGGGGGAATCCCTAACAAGATCTGGGACATTCTCGAGCAGTCAAAGTTCGATCTGACTTTTGTTGGTGGCCCTCCACCAGGTATTGACTTACGATATACCGAAGAATGACTTTAATGATTATACTTTACCCAACAGTAACGGATGACTAAAACGATTGGTAGGTATTAATAACAGAACAATAACTGGACCCACTTAATGGGGGCAGATATACCCACTCGGTCCATTAAGGTGGATTGGCATTAGTTATTCTGATAGGGGATCTAACCGCATAACCCGGTTAAATACATGGATATATTAGTTACCAAATCTATAGTCTAACACTCCCTCTGATTACTTTAGATTGGTACAAACTGTGACATAATTAAAGATAATCCTTAAGCCTGTGGAAATATGTATTAGCATAAAAATGATGGAAATTAAATTAATATTACACCTATCGATTATTCACTCCCTCTCCTCTCGTAGAAGTAGATACATCGGCTCTGCTAACAGGGATGTCCCATTCAGAGCTATGCCCCGGCCCATAGCGCAATACGTGTGACTCACGTACTGTAGTCCTGTAATAGCAGTGTGACGTAGGTAGTAGAGCGCTCGCACCCCTCAGTGCTATCCCTTAATCTAGCTACCTTATACTGCCTTCCCAGAAACTTATTATTTCTAACTTACTTCAAGGGGAGACTCTAACTGAATGAAATATCATGTTATAATACTATCATATGCAATGAGTTGATCCCAGTTGATATAAATTTGAAAAATATGCACTAATAGCCATAAACATAGAATATGTAATCACATACATGATTTAAATAGTTAAATATCGGGGAAATATCAACCCGATTAGCATTGTCTGGAACGCATTGTCTGGGTCCCTGCAAGGTTGTCAAAACATAAAACATAAAAATGAGCGTAAATTTTGCGTGAAATTCGCAAACCCGCATATACCCGTCTGCACACACCAATACAACCTCATGCAATGAGACATGCACAGAAACGAGAATAAACGCACATATTTATGATGCACATACGATAATGCAATAAAAACAGGTATAATTACTTAATATGTGACCGGGCAAATATGACTTATATACAATACACATGACAGGTAAAGATATCGCTGGATAGCAGCAAAACAAACATGCTGGGCCTCCACAGCCTATACGCAGTTATGAACATGCCGGTTCCGCTACCTGAAGCACCTGCGGGTAAGATGTATGTAGTCATAGCATATAGATAAACATGTAACCATGAGAAACAAGATATGACAACACCATCCTGAAATAATTCTGTATAGACGCGCAGCATTACCGACATTACAACAGAAAACATCAACATGAAGATAATAACATTAAAGGTTACATTTTAACATTAATTATCTATTACATCTGACGGTTGTCATAGGATACAAGCATATACCGAGAAATATGAGCGATCCGATCACATCGACAACTATGTCTACCATTTAGTTGCGCTAACAAAATTATAACCATAGTTCAAAGCTCCCTGGTGGCCTCATTGGGTCTACTTAGTTTACAATCTATATGTCTGGTCATAACTATTACTTTTAACTATTATCATGACATTAACTTCGATTAAGTCTATATAGCAAAGTAGATCATCGACACATGCGATATAATTTATGTAACATGTATAAACTTCTAATGTCGCAATAACAGCAGTGGCTCTCTCTCCCCCTCGCTTTTCGGAGTTTCATGTAGCAAAAGTGAGTTTAGTTGATAAATATTTAGACATTAAAGGAGACAAGAGCAAAATACACAATCAATCAACAGCCGTATGCAGAGTGAACGACTGCAGCAGTATACATACATACATACATACATACAGACGATTTTGTTCCTGTTTTTGTCCATATCCTAGTATTAATTGTATATGGAAAGATTTCCTGTAAAACTGGTGTTAATTGACCTACTACTGCTTCGCCAAAAGCGGTTTTTGAATTATTTGTTTCAATATCACCATCATATCCAACTTTGACATTTATAAATTCTCCGTCAGGATTTTCTGCGATTAAGTTTTTCTGGTGGGGCATCTCTTATATATAACAAAAAAAAAATATTTGATCTATTAATTTTTTTTAGAATTGCGTGATATTTTAGAATTGCGCTTCTATCTGGCTAATCGCCAGATTTCTCGCTATGGATCCAACTTGTTGAATCTATAATCTCAAACATCGTTTTTTTATTTATTATTTTTCACGATTTTTATCAACAAACGAGAATGAGTGAAACGAATGAAAGTGTAGTTGATAAATATCAACTCATCAAAATTTCAACTCCCTTAACAAGCACACTACGTTGAAGAATGGCGAATGTGTAATGGTTAAGATTAGTTATGCCTACACCACTCGCATCATTACCTGTAGTTAAAACGAATTCATATCGCCTCTCAGTGTCTAGGCTTAAACCGCTCACCTCCTAGCCGTCTGTGTCCTTATCGCACAGCGGGCGGTTATTGTCCCAAGTATCTACGTGGAACCAGTTGTAATGATAAACATCGCTGTTTAGGATAGCACTTCCTTTCAACTTATCCTTCAAAATCATATAGTCCTCATTTTCCTTTGTGTCAATATCAAACTGCTGGAGACGAGAGCCGTCAAGGGTTGAATAGTATTTTAAAAACTTTACGCCAGATCTGTTGTCGTTATCAAAAGAAATATTAGCACTCTCAGTGAAATGAAAGGCTGAAGTATAAATACGACGAATTCTTTCACCCTGCGAGCGGTTCATCTTCATAACATAGTTCTGTTGGTTTGTTTGAAGACTTTGCTTCCAAGCAATAGGATACTCAATCTTAAATGGAAAGCCTTCACCGCAATCTTTTGTTGGACACCGAGGATGACATTTGGGTCAGTCTCAACAGCAAGGAATAGATTTAGGTTAGAGACGATAGCACCAGCGGTCGTAGCGGCAGCGCCAGTGGAAATAGAACTTACATCAGTGCCATAGAATGAAGAGCGGTTGGTTTCAGCCCACACAATCCGCATATCCAAAATTTCATTAAATCCAATAGTCTTATCCAGTTCAAAAATAGTGCCAAACAGCATACCCAAAGGAAACTTAACATTAATAACAGGAGAGGCACCATTGTTAGTTCCACCTTCAAAATACTTAGCCTCCTCAAAAGGAACATTAACCAAACTATAATCACCCGCAGTGCTATCGGCGAGAGCGGTATCATTATTACGGCGGGCATTAACAAGTGGCACTTTGTAATATCCTTGAACTGCAGCGACCAATCCTGCAGTATTGCCTGCAGCAGTAATTGCCGCTCTTGCCGCTACGGTTCCAATTTCAACTTTTCCAGCATTACCAGCACCATGGTTTTCAAGTGCCATAAATTTTTCATATTTAATCTCGGGTTTCCAAATCATCTTAGTGTAATTACCCACATGTTGAAGATTACACAGATACTGCCCGCTTCGGCTTCGCAATTCAATAGTTTTAATTATAGACAGACAATCCATATAGATACGATTGTAGCGACCAGCACCACCTGCAGCAGACGGAGTGTAAGTAAATCGCAACACACTCCTCGCAAGGTTCAAAGGACGAGTAGGAATTTCAAAGGTGTTTTCCATACCACCAGCAGTAGTAAGTGCGACAGGTTGCGAGCCTTCACGAGTGGTAAGTTTAGTTAATTCATACTTACCAGCAGTTCCTTAGTCTGATGGACTAGTTCTCCTCCGTATTGGACAGGCATTTTTTGTTTTGTTTTTGAAGTAGTGTAAATTAACTAATTCACCAGAATATATAATAGTATAGAAAAAAAATAAATAATTCTAAAATTACCCTACCGCGATTTCAACAAATTGAAGAATAAATTAAATAAACTAAAATAATTAGTTTCACGATAAACAAGTAATGTCATAACGACTCCCAAACCATTAAGATTAATCGCTTGGTCGTTTTCGTCCGTCAAGTAAAATCTAAATAAATTGTTTGAATTAGCGGACAATGTTTTACCATACTCAGACCCGCTTCCATCATAGATAACAGACCCAAAATGAATTTCGTTGGCTGTGTATATTTCTTGAAGCACATGATTATCACCTTCATTCACCAAATCAGATTGAAGATACAGAGTTTTTTCACCAGTTAAAATAATTACATTTGGCGATTTAATAAAATCATTAGCGAAGAAATATGTTGAGTTTCTATCAAACCCCATTACCTCGTGAATACGGGTATCACCATCAAATATAAACCGCGGTTGAATACCTCCGTTATTTGAAACACTGAATGTTAATTTGCCATCCTCCGCTTCTGTGTTTGTATTGTTGCTTGAGACAACATAAGTATAGTCATTCGGACTTTCTGTCGTCAATATCTCAGATAAATGATTTTTTTAATTGTTCATTGTGTAGTTTCCCTCGGGTATTGTAATTAAAGCCTCATACCCGTCTTCGGATAATGTAAAAGTATTATATGGAGAGGCAACTGAATAATACGACTTCGGCACATAACTATGAAGAATTTTACAATGTGTGGGATTGTCTAGCCCCTTCATATTGACTTCGTGTGTAAAGTCGCTGTCTGTTCCAGTTATTCTATTTTTACTATTTATGTAATAGATACCAGAACTTTTTCCTCCCTTGTAATCCATGATATTTAGAATTGCGCTTCGTGCTCCGCACTCGCTTATTCTAAACATCGTTTTTTTCTTTTTCAAAAAATTAATGCTTATTGTAATCCTTAAAAGTGCGTAGCCCCCGATGTTTGTTGAAGACGTAGTCTGAAACAAATATCAAATATATGTATCAAAACTACCATAACCATTCTGTGCTTTTAATTTTTCCGCTTCTTCTTCTTTCAAGTCTGTGAAACCACTGGCGAATTTGAATTTAATTCCTTTTGCCCGCTCCATTAGAAACCTCATACTATGCCAACCACACATGTCTGAGGTGTCTGATTGTTGTTTTACTTGATTGACCTTCATTAATAAATAACTATCTGGGTGGCTTTTATCTATTAGTTGTTCCATTTGTTGTTGAAAGTTTTCAGTTGGCTCGTAAAGTGCTAAAGGGTCATACACTTCAACACTCCGGTCTTTATCTAGACTTACAAAAACACTAATCCAATGGGACCCCGCTTGTTTGTGATTATCCAAGTTCATAATAAATCCGTATCGCTTTCTGCTTCCGGGCTTCAACTTGTAGATTTCATCACAGGTTATCGCTCCGAGATACCATCCATATTTTTTCATTATGTCATCTATTTCATTAGTCATTAGTCCACGACCCTCGCCCTGCTGTTGCTCGTCTGTCTGTAGTTGCTCTGGCTGTGGCTCCTCTGGCTGTGGCTCCTCTGGCTGTGGCACCTCTGGCTGTGGCTCCGCAGAACTTGTGCTCGAGGGTGGTGCTACATCTGTTGGTTGTGTCTCCGCTGGTTGTGGATTTGTCATTTCAAATATAAGTTGTTTAGCATCTGTTGAAGTTTCAAAAAGTGGTTGGTCTATTGGTGATAGAGTGCTATTTACAGGAGTTTTTTTTTTCATTCTTTTTGCTTTTATTTTTAGCAATCATTTTTGTTGTCAATTCTTCTAGTTTATTCCATCCATCTTCTGCAGATGATATGTTTTCAGTGATTTTTTGTGTGTAGAACCATCTCTTTAAACTAGTGGCGTAGTCGTTTGAACCTTTGTTTTTTATGATAGGGATATTAATGCCTGCTTTTTGAAGGTGGTTTATTATTATATGATTTTTCATTTTTTTAGTACTACGCCAATTTAATCTCGTTTTCTCAGAGAACATTTCATCAATAATTCTTCGTCTCTTTTCTTCTTCCAAATCTTTTGCTTGTTTATCTACTTTGTCAGTTATATCAGTTATTTTTGGGGAAGATGTAGTTGCTGTTTTCTTTGGCTTATTTATCGTTGAAGGGGGATTTGGTTTCGCTATAATCGGCGGTGCAGCTTGTGCTGTCAATAACCCCTGTCTATGTAGTCGTTCAGCAGTTAGTTATTGAATAAGTCGTTGTTCCTTCTTCTGTTCCCTATCCTTTTCTTCCTGTCTTTCCTTAATCTCCGCCAGTTCTCTTTTATGTTCCCTATCCATTATATCTTGTCTTTCCTTAGCATCGGCTATGTCTTTTCTTTCTTGCCTCTTCTTTTCCTCTTCTAAATCCTCCCGTGCTGTCTTTTCTGTTTTCTCTATAGCCTCAATACCCTCATACTTTTCCTTTCTGAGTTTGTCTAAGTGGTCTTGAATTGCTGTTCTCGTATTCTGTTCAATCTCTGACAGGCTCTGGACTTTTCTTAAATCCTCCTTTTTGGTAGTTCGCTTTGCTTAAGTATTTCATAGAAAGTTTAACAATTTGAAGTGTGCTCATATCATTTGTTTTCTTACCGAAATTAAGATGATATTTTTTTACCCTTTTGGATAATGTAAGGCCTCCCGCTCTTATTTCTATAAACCCGCGGTGGTCTTACCTTAATAGGCTTCCTTTTTTTTTGGTTTTAGCAACCATTGTATATTAACAAAAAATATTTCCACATAATTTCAAACAAAATATCATCATTTAAAATTTTAGTGCCCCGCATCCTCTCTGCTTTTTCTTGCCATATCCGAGTTTTGAAGCGGTAGCTTGGACAGACCCAGCATAAGGCACTCCAATACTGCTTAAGGCTCCCGCAGTTCTAGAAATTACTTTGTTATCACGAAGGAATTTATTAACAGCCAAGGCCGTTTTCCCCACTTTTTGCCAGTTAATTTTACCGCCAGCCTGTCCCTTGCCTCCTTGCTTCTTCTTACGACCAGTTTTCTTTTTGCCTCCAGCCATATTTGTGCTTGAGTTAATGGTTCGTTTACCGATTGTTGGAATGACTTCAACACGAGTTGTTTTCACTACCATTATACTATGAAAAAATATTTAAAAATCAAATAATTATTTTAGACGAAATTAAAGTTTTTGCGAAGTTCATCATCAACACTTGAGACATAAAGAAAATTAAATCTCTCCTTTGTAGCCTCGTGATACTTTTGAAGAAAATAATCAAAGTCAAAAGATAAGTCTAAGTGTTTATACACGAGTTCCATTTTATCCTGAGACTGACCCGGAAAGATTAATAAATAATCTAACTGCTTAATGGCTTCTGGCCGTAGGTCGTTCAGATACTGACTTGACATAATAACCTTACTTTTATAGTGCCTATTCTTTTTTAACAAATCGCTCACGGATTTATCTCTTAATCCACTTCCTAAATCGTCCAAAACAAAAACAACCTCTGGTGAAACATAATTACTTGGTCTCTCTTTCTTCTCACCTCCTTCTTCTTTTTTCTTTTCCTTTCCGAAATAAAGAAATTGTGGTTTCTCTATTTCCTCTTTGTCGTGTTTTATTTCGCCTTCGTGTTGCTCGTCATGTCTGTTCAGTTTGTCAAGTTCATAGTCTATCACATTTACACCATCTGATTTGAGAAATGTATACATTGCCATTGGGTTTCCCCTGTTCTTAAAGTGCTTAACCATTGCTTTATAAATGTAGTCCTTGTGTATTGTTGAAGCGATAATTACAATACGGGTCTTTCTGTCGGTTGTCCTTTTCAGTATTTCAAAGAGTGCTGTTGTTTTCCCGCTCTTCTTACGGGCGAGTAGAAATATATTTGAATAGGGCTCATTAAATAATTTATAACCTTTTGCTTTTTTGTTTTCTTCGCCTTCCTGCTTCACTGGTTTCACCTTAATGCTATTAATCTTTTCCATTGATATTTTAGAATTGCGTTTCGTGCTGTCGCACTCTCACTTATTCTAAAACATCGTTTTATTCAAATGTCATTCACACCGACCAAAATGAATGTTAAGTTTATTCATTATACGAACGACCAGACTGAAACCAAAACCAGAATTCTTTATATGGACAGAATTGGAATTATCGGCACATTCGCTAATAGTAATATAGCAAACATTTCAAACCTTAGTTATAATTTAGGTGTCGTTGGATGGACGGACGGACAATATACATTTAAAGTCCTTGAAACTGACAGCGGAATTATTGATACAGGAAATTTAGCGGGAAGAATTGTTGTATGCCTAGAGTTTTTAGGCTGATATTTGTTTCAGACTACGTCTTCAACAAACATCGTAAAACCATTTAATTTCTTGTAAATGAAAAAAAATAAATGTTTTGCTTCCCACAAAATCATTGCTCAGAAAAATAATCTTTTGGTATTTGAACTCACTCATCATATATTTTGTATAATATATAAAAAAATGATTTTAATATTCTTGTTTATGAGGTCTGTGTTAGGTCGGACGGCCTGCGACTTTTACTCGCGGGTAAGCGAAAAAAAGAATGAGAGTTGTGCTTATTGTATAAAGCAAGGTATTGAAACTAAATTTAAATGTGTATATAAGCCTTTTAGTAATATGTGTATTGGATGGGATGATGCCCTGCCTTTAATGTGTGCCGGCGATAGTTCTTGGTATAAAATACATTTATACGAGTGCTCGTCTTTTTGAAAAAAGGACACAAAAACTCAGTTTTATTTCTTACTTGAAGAAGGTGAAGGAAGGCATATCCCAATCAATAGTGTTAAAATTCCGACATAAGTATTAGCAACCTCACAAGGTAAGTTCTTTTCAGATAGCCTTACGATACAAAGGGTTATATTTGAAATCAGACGAAAAGAAAGAACAAAAGAACCACGGATTTATTGCTGATGAAGTTAAAAAAATATTTCCTGAATTTGTATCTGAAAGTGGAATGAAAGCAGATGATGGAAATGGAAATCTTGAAGGCATAACATATACAAGTTTTATACCAATATTAGTCAGTGCTTTTCAGCACATGGCGGAAAAGGTAGTTAATTTAGAAAAAGAAAATAAAACTTTACTTAATATATTACAAGACCAAGCAAACCAATTAGCAGAAATCCGAGCAGTCGTTTTCCCTAATGTCTAATAATACAACTAGACTTCACAGACCTCCACCTATTATGGATATGGATGGAGAACTAACTCCCGAATTAAAGTCTCGTGTTCTTGAAGTAGAACTAAAGACTGAGGAAAAAAAAGTAGATCATGAATTGGAGGATAACTGGAATTGTTGTTGTATAAAAAATAGACGAACCGACAGCCGACTTATTAAATGCTTATTTCAAATGGGTATCATTATCGCCATTAATATGAACAACAATTTATTTTCATTAGTTTCTCACAACAATCCCCGCAGTCTAATGTTTGAATATCTGATTTTAGCCTCCTGTCCGATGAGTTTGTCCAAGTTCCGTTAAGCGGAACATAAGTATAACTGCCAGACGGCTCACCTGAAGAGTTTGAAGTAGTCCAAGCATGTAGAATTCCCTGAGATGAGCAGATTGTGACATAATTTGAATATCCTCCTGATTTCATATATATTTGTGGGTCGTAAGTAGAACTTGGTCTTTGTCTTATTGTTAAAGAACCGCTGGATGTTGTTGGAAGAGTTAATGTTGAAAAACAACTTATAGCACTCTGAGCATAGATAACTCCACTTCCCCTCGCATAAAAATTTAAATCTTGATCGGTATTGCTTCCCGTAGCATATATTGAATTATAACCAAAACCAACTCCCTGTGTCCCATTGCTGTGTCTGAATTCAACACCGGCAGAAGATGCTCCAAGATTGGCTGTGACATATAACCCGACTGGTGTGGCATGAGACCCACTTCTTGCTTCTCCTCTTATATCTGCCGTACTATTAACAACAGATATGCCTGCATTTGCGGTTATTACCCCTGTATTGCTTATGTTCATCGCCTCGCTAAATGCTATGGCTCCTCCAAGTGATACTCCTGATTTGTAGTTAAAAGCGAGTTTGTTGCTCATCTTGTATATTTGAAAGTTGGAGTTTATGTTGCTTGATTTCCAACCACCCCCCTCCCAATAATTATCAAAACTTAAAGCAATATTGTCCTGACTATAATTCAATAATTGGAATGTGGGATAAATTGATATATGAACAAATGCTTGAATATGTGGACCATTCGTACTTCCTTCTGTTCCATATAATTCTAAGCCACCAGTTGTTCTGCCTATTCCTTTCGTTGTTCTGCCTATGATTATCGGTTTGCCTAGTGCTGTTGTTATTTTATCACTCGTTGTTAATGTGGTTGTAGTCATGCCAGTAGTGGAAGTGATTGTTCCAGCACTTGTTATGTTGTTTGAGTTCATATCTAAGTCCCCATAAAATCGCATACCACCAGCATTGTTAAAACGGACAATGTCAGATGAAGCACTTTTATTATCCAAAAGTTTTGAAATATAAAGACCTGCTCCTTTTACATCAAATGCTACATTCGTGAATACATAACCTCTTTGGTTGGCGGTTCCACTTGTAGCAGTATTTAGAGTAAATAAGAAATATTGATAATCACCTGATGTCTGCGAAAAGAATATATCTCCTCCATTTGG
This sequence comes from Paulinella micropora, assembly GCA_019918135.1. Lineage (NCBI taxonomy): Eukaryota > Cercozoa > Imbricatea > Euglyphida > Paulinellidae > Paulinella > Paulinella micropora. The sequence goes on from WBZZ01000491.1 coordinate 58,827, forward strand.
TTTAATATCCTCGCCCCATTATATGTTATATTTCCACCATTAATGATAACTTGATTATTAAAATCAGCCGTTTGGGTTAAAGTTAGATATTTTATCGTAGTGCTCGCCCCATTAAATGTTTTACTTCCTGTTATGGTTTGGTCCGTTGAGTTAGTTTTACATTTTGTATGTCTAATGTATCCACATAACTTTTGTTTGCTCCGTCCGTTGTTGCTGATGGTGTGGCTAAGTTTGTTATACTGTTGTTGTTCAAACTTAATGTTGTTCCAGTTGCGGTTATAATTAAAGTATTACCTGAATATAATTCTACATATGAACCAGTTATTTGTATTGGATACCAAGTCGCTGTTGCTGTTTTTTGTGCTGCAATCATTCCTATTTTTGTATCAAATGCTATGCCGATGCCGTCAAAAGTAGTAGGATTGGATGAACCACTTACTTCTAAAGTTGATGTAAATTTTTTATTTCCTGCTATGGGTTGGTCTCCTGTTAGTTTAACCACCGAAGTATCAAGGACAGAAACATCCACACCATCAACAGGATTAACATTTGTTATGCTTTGGCTTTTCATATCAATACCCGCACTAGCATTTATTATGTTGCTGAATGTTTTGGTTCCTGCTATGGTTTGGTCTCCTATTAGTTTAACCACCGAACCATCAACTGCAAGAGTGGTGAGATTTATTCCATTATATGTAGAAGCCCCTGAAATAGCATAACCACCCATATTTAATGCTCCTGTCATACTGGTGGTGCCGTCTAATCTAAGAAAGGGCGATGCCACATTTCGCCATTGTCCTGTGCTATAAATAAGCAGTTGATTATCTGTTGCTGTTGTTATAATCACATCACTATGTTTATCAATACTTCCACTTGCTGACACTTTCGCGTTGTTGGAGTCGTGCTCTGATAACCAAGTTGCGATAGCCCTACCATTTAGTTGATTTACATTTGTAATGTTTTGGTTGTTCATATTTATTCCTCCCGTCATACTTGCAGTGCCGTCTAATCTCAGAAAGGGTGAAGTCGTATTTCTCCATTGACCTGTGCTATAAATAAGCAGTTGGTTATCTGCTGGGAAGCCCGTTATTGTCACATCGCTGTGGCTATCTATACTTCCACCTGCTGACACTTTATTATTATTATCATTATGCTCAAATATCCATTCATCAACATCTTTGGTATTTAGTAAATTTACTCCTGTTATATTCTTCCTTCCCATACTAATATTGCCGAATTCATCAACATTTTTGGAAATGTTTTATTTACCCAGTTTATTGAATTATATGTTAGATAACTATTAGTGGCTATTGGTGCGGTTATGACTACATCAGAAAGTGTGTCAATTGAACCGAGGGAGGTATTCTTCCATTTACCATCTACATCATTATATGTTAAGTATTGACCGACCACTGGTGCAGATATGTTAGTGTCAATCAGATTGTATAGACTGGTTTGATGCGGATTGGAAGTATTGCTTCTGTGCTGAGTTGAGGCTTTGACTTCGTCGTTGTCCCTCACTCGTTGCTCTGTATAGTATAAATTTTTTCCTTCTTTGATGTCCGTCGTTGATTTTAAAGCGAGACGTGTGTCAAAGCGGTTATCAGTCCAATATTAATTAAGCCCTTCTTTTAGGTCTGTTGTTGATTTTAAAGCGAGCCGTGCATCAAAGCGGTTATCAGTCCAATAATAATTAAGCCCTTCTTTTAGGTCTGTTGTTGATTTTAAAGCGAGACGTGTGTCAAATCGCGCATCGGTAAAATAAAGATTTATTGGGTCGGCATCTTCGTTCGTTAAGTCTAAGTTTGCGATTGATAGGCTGTCTGTCGCGATTTCTGACAAGCCTAAGAGAGACTTATATTGAGTACATTGTATATATACAAAGATTTTGAAAATCTTTGAGCAAAATCTTTTTTGTGAAACTTTTTCTAAAAGTTTCAATTAATTATTTATTTATTTAAAAAATACTAAAATATAATAATCTTAGTATAAATGCCGTCTCCCAAAGCAAGCCGACAAAATTGGGGAAAAGCAGTTGATGGAATAACAAAAAGCAAAGCAGAGAAAAATGGAACACGCCAAAAAGGTTTTGGAACAATGCCGAAATGCGGGTAAAAATGAAGACGAAGATATGGAACGAAAAATAGCAGAGATAGAAATAAGAATTTAGCAACGGATATCATTCATGAGAAGGACCAAGATGACACACCCGAGCAGAGTGAGAGTGAAAGTGAATGTGATTTTACTGATATCATTGCTGAAAAGATGGCGAAAATGAAGATAAGAAGAAAGAAAGCGGAAACTAAGAGAGAAAAGAAGAAGAGTAAGAAACCGGAGCCTGAGCTGGAGAGTGAAGAAAGTGAAAGCGAGAGTAGTGAAGAAGAAGAAGAACCGAAACCGAAGAAAGGGAGAGGAAAGAAATCTAGCATATCTGTTAATGTTTTTGCTGGACAACAACAATCTAAAAAAGAAAAAATAATGAAGAAATATCTAGAATGTTTTTGAAATTTTAAATATAGATGAGTGAGGAAATCAACTTGACAATAAACATGTAATTATTAATGCGGAAGATGCACCTACGGGGGGAAGTAGTTAAAACAAAAGAAGAAGAAGCACTAGAAATCCATCATCAGAAAAAGAACCCGAAAATATGGAACACAATATGGGTTGATAAACCATTAGACCAAGATTTTCTTGACTTAGCAGATATGAGTAAGATAAAAGATAAGAAAGGAAATAAAGGATATGCTTGGATGCTTGTTTGGATTGATTGTCATTCAAGATATTTAATAATCACTCCACTAAAAAATAAAACAGCAAAAGAAGTTTATTATGCTTTGAAATCAATCAAATATAAACCGAAATCAATTGCTACCGACAGCGGGGGAGAATATAAAGGAGCGACCCGCGAATATTTTATTGAAAATGGAATTAGACATGATGTAGTTGAAGTTGGCGACCATAGAGCCTTAGCGGTTGTTGATAGAGTTATAAGGAGTATTAGAAGATGGCTAGACCTTTTATTTGAAACCAATCGTAATTTTGATTGGGTTAGTTATATTCAAGACTTAGTCAATGCTTATAATCATAAAGTTCATAGAGGGATTCAGGCTAAACCGGCGGAAGTATTTTTCGGGAGAGATAAAAATACTCAAAAAATCACTCGTGATCATTTAATAGATGAATTCAATGTCGGTGATAGTGCGAGAAAAGAAAACAAACGAAATGTTTTCTCCAAAGGTGGAAAGACTTTCAGTAAAATTATTTATAAAGTCAAAGGCCGTTCCGGATTTAAGTTAATATTAAATAACGACGAGTTAGTAAGCCCGCGAGATTTATTGAAGACTGATTTTATTAAGCCAATTGACGAAGAAAAAGATATGAAGGAGCAAACTAAAGAAGTTATTAAAGAAAAGAAAACTAAAGAACTGCTAAAGAGAGAAGAAATACAACTGGAGAACATAAGAACTAGCAAGAGGGAACGAAAAGCAAAAGTCCAATTTGATATTTAATAAAAACTTTCCTGTATTCCTAGTGTCTCTTGTCAACTCTGTGGGAGTCGAATTCTCTTTCGGAGTCATATATTAGCCTTTATGCTTTGGTGTGTGATTCCGAAAGAGATTCCGAAAGGATAAGTCTCTCTTGTTTAATCAAAGATGACCCGATAAGCAGACTTAATGGTGAGCCCGTAATAATTAGAAATAGTTTCGATGTTGTCCCAGAGACGAAATAACTTGAAACTTCCATCTGTAAAACGAACAACGAACCGCTCAGGGATTTGATGCTTTCTCATTCTAGACTTATAGCAATTCAATTTGATGGTTGGTAATCCTTCATTTCGTTGGTTGTAAAGTCTTGCGACGCCGTTCTTTTCGTCTATCTCAAACCAGTATGTATCCTTACTCTCAACTAGTTGTCTGCTATTATTGTTAGGACTGCGACTAATGATAACTCTATTCGCCCCCAACTCTGCTGGAATATTCTGTGATGTTATGAGGCCTATTCGCATAACACTCACAGCCTCTGCCAAAGCCTGCAAAACATTTTTATACAAAAAGGAAGCAAACAACAACCTTACATTGACTTCGGGGTCTTCTGGGCGGGGCTCCTCTGGTTCCTCTGGTTCCTCCAGTGTGGTTGGGTCGTCCACCATCTACGCACACAAAAACGGCGAGGGTTTGGACTTCTTCTCTTGACCACTTTGGGAATTCTGAAAAAGTCGCAGAATGAAAAAAAGAAACAGACAAAAACACGTGATTGAATTTCTGGATTTCTGCTGACAACTTGAAATGCCAATAAAAAGGAAAAGCGACATTTTTTTCACACCAGCCACCTAGGCGTTGTCGCTAAAATTACACCATCCAAGTTTTTGTGCTGGACAACTTTTCTCTTTTCAGAGTAGCCTAAACCTGACCTAGTGCGAACAACAATGAGTGATGACGACAGCAGAAGCGAGAGTGATGTAAAGTATGCTGAAAGAGAAACCACCAATAAGTGGTTAGAGAAATTAAGAGATAAAAATCGCGCTCAACTAATTATATATAAATCAAAAAGTGAAGTAAGAATTGACAATATTCGGAGCAGAAAGGAGCAGAAACAACAAGAATTATTGGAATTAGAGAAACAAGAAAAAGCAGAACAAAATAAATTTTCTGCTATCGATGAATTACTGAATAAAAAGAAGAAATAGACCGAAAAGAACGAATTGAACAAATGAAAAGAGAGGAGAAAAGAGAAGAAGAAAAAAGGAAGAGACAACTTAAGTTATTTGAGCAGTGGCTTAGTGCCGAAAATCAACCGATGGGAGTAGAGGATGAATTAAATGCACGTAAGATGATTAAGAATGGAAAAACACATTATGAAATAATTCAATTATATGAACAATATAAAAGACGAAGAATTGAATAAAGGTGGTTATAACCACTAACTCCTTTTGCGTATAGGAGTATAAACTAGTGTGTATTCAATTTTAAAAAAATTGGGCGAAAGCCCTCCTTGTTTGCAAAGGAATTTTATCTACCATACTTGTTGTGTGTGGCAGGTGGTTGAGCCGGAGTTGCTTCTAAAGAGGGAGACAAAAAAGGTCAATTTAATGATACATACATTTTTCTCGTAGTGTGCTGTAGAAGGCTTTTTGTTTGTTTTTGTTTCTTTGTATTGATTTTGTGGTTTTATTGGATTTGCTGCAGCAACCTAGAACGTGGCGAGAATTTGAGGTTTTACCGAAAATTCACGACACATTTTAGGTTATCAACTACTAGTTTCTATTCCTTTCTGAATACAATAAAGACACGCATCTCGCTTTGTTTGATTTACTCTGCTATAAAAGTCGCAGGCAGTCAGCGAAAATATTTTTGTTATAAAAAAAGTTTATCAACAGTAATATAATCATGGCTACTGAATATAAATACCAAAATATTGTTTTTCTAAGCAATGATTTTGTGGGGAGCAAAACATTTAATAAAAATATTCAAATGTCATTTACACCCACCAAAATGAATGTTAAGTTTATTCATTATACGAACGACCAGACGGAAACCAAAACCAGAATTCTTTATATGGACAGAATTGGAATTATTGGCACATTTGCAGATAGTAATATAGCAAACATTTCAAACCTCAGCTATAATTTAGGTGTCGTCGGATGGTCAGACGGACAATATACATTTAAAGTCCTTGAAACTGACAGCGGAATTATTGATACAGGAAATTTAGCGGGAAGAATTGTTGTATGCCTAGAGTTTTTAGGCTGATATTTGTTTCAGACTACGTCTTCAACAAACATCGTAAAACCATTTAATTTCTTGTAAATGAAAAAAAATAAATGTTTTGCTTCCCACAAAATCATTGCTCAGAAAAATAATCTTTTGGTATTTGAACTCACTCATCATATATTTTGTATAATATATAAAAAAATGATTTTAATATTCTTGTTTATGAGGTCTGTGTTAGGTCGGACGGCCTGCGACTTTTACTCGCGGGTAAGCGAAAAAAAGAATGAGAGTTGTGCTTATTGTATAAAGCAAGGTATTGAAACTAAATTTAAATGTGTATATAAGCCTTTTAGTGATATGTGTATTGGATGGGATGATGCCCTGCCTTTAATGTGTGCCGGCGATAGTTCTTGGTATAAAATACATTTATACGAGTGCTCGTCTTTTTGAAAAAAGGACACAAAAACTCAGTTTTATTTCTTACTTGAAGAAGGTGAAGGAAGGCATATCCCAATCAATAGTGTTAAAATTCCGACATAAGTATTAGCAACCTCACAAGGTAAGTTCTTTTCAGATAGCCTTACGATACAAAGGGTTATATTTGAAATCAGACGAAAAGAAAGAACAAAAGAACCACGGATTTATTGCTGATGAAGTTAAAAAAATATTTCCTGAATTTGTATCTGAAAGTGGAATGAAAGCAGATGATGGAAATGGAAATCTTGAAGGCATAACATATACAAGTTTTATACCAATATTAGTCAGTGCTTTTCAGCACATGGCGGAAAAGGTAGTTAATTTAGAAAAAGAAAATAAAACTTTACTTAATATATTACAAGACCAAGCAAACCAATTAGCAGAAATCCGAGCAGTCGTTTTCCCTAATGTCTAATAATACAACTAGACTTCACAGACCTCCACCTATTATGGATATGGATGGAGAACTAACTCCCGAATTAAAGTCTCGTGTTCTTGAAGTAGAACTAAAGACTGAGGAAAAAAAAGTAGATCATGAATTGGAGGATAACTGGAATTGTTGTTGTATAAAAAATAGACGAACCGACAGCCGACTTATTAAATGCTTATTTCAAATGGGTATCATTATCGCCATTAATATGAACAACAATTTATTTTCATTAGTTTCTCACAACAATCCCCGCAGTCTAATGTTTGAATATCTGATTTTAGCCTCCTGTCCGATGAGTTTGTCCAAGTTCCGTTAAGCGGAACATAAGTATAACTGCCAGACGGCTCACCTGAAGAGTTTGAAGTAGTCCAAGCATGTAGAATTCCCTGAGATGAGCAGATTGTGACATAATTTGAATATCCTCCTGATTTCATATATATTTGTGGGTCGTAAGTAGAACTTGGTCTTTGTCTTATTGTTAAAGAACCGCTGGATGTTGTTGGAAGAGTTAATGTTGAAGAACAACTTATAGCACTCTGAGCATAGATAACTCCACTTCCCCTCGCATAAAAATTTAAATCTTGATCGGTATTGCTTCCCGTAGCATATATTGAATTATAACCAAAACCAACTCCCTGTGTCCCATTGCTGTGTCTGAATTCAACACCGGCAGAAGATGCTCCAAGATTGGCTGTGACATATAACCCGACTGGTGTGGCATGAGACCCACTTCTTGCTTCTCCTCTTATATCTGCCGTACTATTAACAACAGATATGCCTGCATTTGCGGTTATTACCCCTGTATTGCTTATGTTCATCGCCTCGCTAAATGCTATGGCTCCTCCAAGTGATACTCCTGATTTGTAGTTAAAAGCGAGTTTGTTGCTCATCTTGTATATTTGAAAGTTGGAGTTTATGTTGCTTGATTTCCAACCACCCCCCTCCCAATAATTATCAAAACTTAAAGCAATATTGTCCTGACTATAATTCAATAATTGGAATGTGGGATAAATTGATATATGAACAAATGCTTGAATATGTGGACCATTCGTACTTCCTTCTGTTCCATATAATTCTAAGCCACCAGTTGTTCTGCCTATTCCTTTCGTTGTTCTGCCTATGATTATCGGTTTGCCTAGTGCTGTTGTTATTTTATCACTCGTTGTTAATGTGGTTGTAGTCATGCCAGTAGTGGAAGTGATTGTTCCAGCACTTGTTATGTTGTTTGAGTTCATATCTAAGTCCCCATAAAATCGCATACCACCAGCATTGTTAAAACGGACAATGTCAGATGAAGCACTTTTATTATCCAAAAGTTTTGAAATATAAAGACCTGCTCCTTTTACATCAAATGCTACATTCGTGAATACATAACCTCTTTGGTTGGCGGTTCCACTTGTAGCAGTATTTAGAGTAAATAAGAAATATTGATAATCACCTGATGTCTGCGAAAAGAATATATCTCCTCCATTTGGTTTAATATCCTCGCCCCATTATATGTTATATTTCCACCATTAATGATAACTTGATTATTAAAATCAGCCGTTTGGGTTAAAGTTAGATATTTTATCGTAGTGCTCGCCCCATTAAATGTTTTACTTCCTGTTATGGTTTGGTCCGTTGAGTTAGTTTTACATTTTGTATGTCTAATGTATCCACATAACTTTTGTTTGCTCCGTCCGTTGTTGCTGATGGTGTGGCTAAGTTTGTTATACTGTTGTTGTTCAAACTTAATGTTGTTCCAGTTGCGGTTATAATTAAAGTATTACCTGAATATAATTCTACATATGAACCAGTTATTTGTATTGGATACCAAGTCGCTGTTGCTGTTTTTTGTGCTGCAATCATTCCTATTTTTGTATCAAATGCTATGCCGATGCCGTCAAAAGTAGTAGGATTGGATGAACCACTTACTTCTAAAGTTGATGTAAATTTTTTATTTCCTGCTATGGGTTGGTCTCCTGTTAGTTTAACCACCGAAGTATTAAGGACAGAAACATCCACACCATCAACAGGATTAACATTTGTTATGCTTTGGCTTTTCATATCAATACCCGCACTAGCATTTATTATGTTGCTGAATGTTTTGGTTCCTGCTATGGTTTGGTCTCCTATTAGTTTAACCACCGAACCATCAACTGCAAGAGTGGTGAGATTTATTCCATTATATGTAGAAGCCCCTGAAATAGCATAACCACCCATATTTAATGCTCCTGTCATACTGGTGGTGCCGTCTAATCTAAGAAAGGGCGATGCCACATTTCGCCATTGTCCTGTGCTATAAATAAGCAGTTGATTATCTGTTGCTGTTGTTATAATCACATCACTATGTTTATCAATACTTCCACTTGCTGACACTTTCGCGTTGTTGGAGTCGTGCTCTGATAACCAAGTTGCGATAGCCCTACCATTTAGTTGATTTACATTTGTAATGTTTTGGTTGTTCATATTTATTCCTCCCGTCATACTTGCAGTGCCGTCTAATCTCAGAAAGGGTGAAGTCGTATTTCTCCATTGACCTGTGCTATAAATAAGCAGTTGGTTATCTGCTGGGAAGCCTGTTATTGTCACATCGCTGTGGCTATCTATACTTCCACCTGCTGACACTTTATTATTATTATCATTATGCTCAAATATCCATTCATCAACATCTTTGGTATTTAGTAAATTTACTCCTGTTATATTCTTCCTTCCCATACTAATATTGCCGAATTCATCAACATTTTTGGAAATGTTTTATTTACCCAGTTTATTGAATTATATGTTAGATAACTATTAGTGGCTATTGGTGCGGTTATGACTACATCAGAAAGTGTGTCAATTGAACCGAGGGAGGTATTCTTCCATTTACCATCTACATCATTATATGTTAAGTATTGACCGACCACTGGTGCAGATATGTTAGTGTCAATCAGATTGTATAGACTGGTTTGATGCGGATTGGAAGTATTGCTTCTGTGCTGAGTTGAGGCTTTGACTTCGTCGTTGTCCCTCACTCGTTGCTCTGTATAGTATAAATTTTTTCCTTCTTTGATGTCCGTCGTTGATTTTAAAGCGAGACGTGTGTCAAAGCGGTTATCAGTCCAATATTAATTAAGCCCTTCTTTTAGGTCTGTTGTTGATTTTAAAGCGAGCCGTGCATCAAAGCGGTTATCAGTCCAATAATAATTAAGCCCTTCTTTTAGGTCTGTTGTTGATTTTAAAGCGAGACGTGTGTCAAATCGCGCATCGGTAAAATAAAGATTTATTGGGTCGGCATCTTCGTTCGTTAAGTCTAAGTTTGCGATTGATAGGCTGTCTGTCGCGATTTCTGACAAGCCTAAGAGAGACTTATATTGAGTACATTGTATATATACAAAGATTTTGAAAATCTTTGAGCAAAATCTTTTTTGTGAAACTTTTTCTAAAAGTTTCAATTAATTATTTATTTATTTAAAAAATACTAAAATATAATAATCTTAGTATAAATGCCGTCTCCCAAAGCAAGCCGACAAAATTGGGGAAAAGCAGTTGATGGAATAACAAAAAGCAAAGCAGAGAAAAATGGAACACGCCAAAAAGGTTTTGGAACAATGCCGAAATGCGGGTAAAAATGAAGACGAAGATATGGAACGAAAAATAGCAGAGATAGAAAATAAGAATTTAGCAACGGATATCATTCATGAGAAGGACCAAGATGACACACCCGAGCAGAGTGAGAGTGAAAGTGAATGTGATTTTACTGATATCATTGCTGAAAAGATGGCGAAAATGAGGATAAGAAGAAAGAAAGCGGAAACTAAGAGAGAAAAGAAGAAGAGTAAGAAACCGGAGCCTGAGCTGGAGAGTGAAGAAAGTGAAAGCGAGAGTAGTGAAGAAGAAGAAGAACCGAAACCGAAGAAAGGGAGAGGAAAGAAATCTAGCATATCTGTTAATGTTTTTGCTGGACAACAACAATCTAAAAAAGAAAAAATAATGAAGAAATATCTAGAATGTTTTTGAAATTTTAAATATAGATGAGTGAGGAAATCAACTTGACAATAAACATATAATTATTAATGCGGAAGATGCACCTACGGGGGGAAGTAGTTAAAACAAAAGAAGAAGAAGCACTAGAAATCCATCATCAGAAAAAGAACCCGAAAATATGGAACACAATATGGGTTGATAAACCATTAGACCAAGATTTTCTTGACTTAGCAGATATGAGTAAGATAAAAGATAAGAAAGGAAATAAAGGATATGCTTGGATGCTTGTTTGGATTGATTGTCATTCAAGATATTTAATAATCACTCCACTAAAAAATAAAACAGCAAAAGAAGTTTATTATGCTTTGAAATCAATCAAATATAAACCGAAATCAATTGCTACCGACAGCGGGGGAGAATATAAAGGAGCGACCCGCGAATATTTTATTGAAAATGGAATTAGACATGATGTAGTTGAAGTTGGCGACCATAGAGCCTTAGCGGTTGTTGATAGAGTTATAAGGAGTATTAGAAGATGGCTAGACCTTTTATTTGAAACCAATCGTAATTTTGATTGGGTTAGTTATATTCAAGACTTAGTCAATGCTTATAATCATAAAGTTCATAGAGGGATTCAGGCTAAACCGGCGGAAGTATTTTTCGGGAGAGATAAAAATACTCAAAAAATCACTCGTGATCATTTAATAGATGAATTCAATGTCGGTGATAGTGCGAGAAAAGAAAACAAACGAAATGTTTTCTCCAAAGGTGGAAAGACTTTCAGTAAAATTATTTATAAAGTCAAAGGCCGTTCCGGATTTAAGTTAATATTAAATAACGACGAGTTAGTAAGCCCGCGAGATTTATTGAAGACTGATTTTATTAAGCCAATTGACGAAGAAAAAGATATGAAGGAGCAAACTAAAGAAGTTATTAAAGAAAAGAAAACTAAAGAACTGCTAAAGAGAGAAGAAATACAACTGGAGAACATAAGAACTAGCAAGAGGGAACGAAAAGCAAAAGTCCAATTTGATATTTAATAAAAACTTTCCTGTATTCCTAGTGTCTCTTGTCAACTCTGTGGGAGTCGAATTCTCTTTCGGAGTCATATATTAGCCTTTATGCTTTGGTGTGTGATTCCGAAAGAGATTCCGAAAGGATAAGTCTCTCTTGTTTAATCAAAGATGACCCGATAAGCAGACTTAATGGTGAGCCCGTAATAATTAGAAATAGTTTCGATGTTGTCCCAGAGACGAAATAACTTGAAACTTCCATCTGTAAAACGAACAACGAACCGCTCAGGGATTTGATGCTTTCTCATTCTAGACTTATAGCAATTCAATTTGATGGTTGGTAATCCTTCATTTCGTTGGTTGTAAAGTCTTGCGACGCCGTTCTTTTCGTCTATCTCAAACCAGTATGTATCCTTACTCTCAACTAGTTGTCTGCTATTATTGTTAGGACTGCGACTAATGATAACTCTCTGCTGGAATATTCTGTGATGTTATGAGGCCTATTCGCATAACACTCACAGCCTCTGCCAAAGCCTGCAAAACATTTTTATACAAAAAGGAAGCAAACAACCTTACATTGACTTCGGGGTCTTCTGGGCGGGGCTCCTCTGGTTCCTCTGGTTCCTCCAGTGTGGTTGGGTCGTCCACCATCTACGCACACAAAAACGGCGAGGGTTTGGACTTCTTCTCTTGACCACTTTGGGAAATTTAGCGGGAAGAATTGTTGTGTGTTTAGAGTTTTTAGGCTGATATTTATCAACTTCACTCTCATTCGCTTCGCTCATTCTCGTTTGTTGATAAACATCGTAAAACCATTTAATTTCTTGTAAATGAAAAAAACGATGTTTTAGAATAAGAGAGAGTGCGGAGCACGAATCGCAATTCTAAAATATCACGGAGAAAATAAACAACGTTAAGGTGAAACCAGTGAAGCAGGATGGTGAAGGTAATAAACAGGCGAAAGGTTATAAATTATTTAATGAGCCGTATGCCAATATATTTCTACTCGCCCGTAAGAAGAGCGGGAAAACAACAGCACTCTTTGAAATACTGAAACGGACAACAGACAGAAAAACCCGTATTGTCATTATCGCTTCAACGATACACAAGGACTACATTTATAAAGCAATGGAAAGCACTTTAAGAACAGGGGAAACCCAATGGCAATATATACCTTTCTTAAATCAGATGGTGTGAATGTCATTGATTATGAACTTGACAAACTGAACAGACATGACGAGCAACACGAAGGCGAAATTAAACAGGACGATAAAGAACCGATGGAGAAACCACAATTTTTATACTTTGGAAAAGAAAAGAAACAGAGCGCCGCGGAGGCACCAAAAGAACGACCAAGTAAGTATATTTCGCCAGAGGTTGTTTTTGTTTTGGACGATTTAGGGAGCGGTTTAAGAGATAAGTCAGTAAGCGGTTTGTTAAAAAAGAACAGACACTATAAAAGTAAGGTGATTATGTCAAGTCAGTATCTGAACGACCTACGGCCAGAAGCCATTAAGCAGTTAGACTATTTATCTTTCCTGGTCAGTCTCAGGACAAAATGGAACTCGTGTATAAACACTTAGATTTATCTTTCAACTTTGATTACTTTCTTCAAAAATATCACGAAGCAACAAAGGAACGATTTAATTTTCTTTATGTCTCAAGTGTTGATGATGAATTAAGAAAAAATTTTGCCTATCTCATGCGATAGACTATTAGAGATTTTCAATCTCCAAAAATTTCGCCTACCGCCTGAAATAATAATGTATATTATATGCCAGTATCACCAGTGATAATTTCACAACCATCAGGATATAACATCGGATACAATCCATCAATGCCACAGAAGGGAGGAAAAAAGAAAACCAAGAAGAAGAGTGGGCAAAAGGGAGGAAAGATTAAGTGGGCAAAGGTCGGAAAAACGGCCTTGGCTGTTAATAAATTCCTTCGTGATAATAAGGTAATCTCTAGAACTGCTGGGGCATTGAGTAGCATTGGGGTGCCTTGCGCAGGTAGTGTTACTGCTACAGCATCAAAACTCGGATATGGTAAGCAACGAGGAGGGGCTGTAAAGTTTCATTAAATGATGTTTATAAACTTCACTCCTATCTGGCTAATCGCCAGATTTCCCGTTTGTTGATAAATATCGATAACCATTATTTTTTGCTAAATAAAAAAACGATGTTTTAGAATAAGAGAGAGTGCGAAGCATGAAGCGCAATTCTAAAACATCAAGACCCCCACGAATGTATAGAAATAAGAGTGGGAGATCTTATATTATCCAGAAGGGTAAAAATATTATCTTAATTTCTGTAAGAAAACAAATGATATGAGCACACTTCAAATCGTTAAGTTGTTTTTAAAAATATATTGGTAAACCGAAGCCGCAAAGGGCTATCCGCAAACCAAGGGAAAAAATAATCAAATCTGATTTCAATCGTCTTGAACACGAGAACCGAAACCAGATACAAAGCAACTTACAAAAGAAATATGAGTTAATACATGACGAGGAAGAGAAGGAAAAGAAGAAAAGGTATGAGATAGTAGAAGAAAAGAAAAGGCTAGAAAGAAAAAACATAGCCGATGCTAAGGAAAGACAAGAGATAATGGATAGGGAACATAAAAGAGAACTGGCGGAGATTAATGAAAGAAAGGAAGAAATAAATAGGACATTAAGAAGAGAAAGAAAACTCATAGAAGATGTAAAATATGAAGAAGACAGAAAAAATAGAATACAAGCATTACCACCGCCACCGCAGTATCAATATATTATGCCACCGCAACATGCACAAGCACCGCCACAAGCACCACAATTGGGAGCCCCGCCACAAGCACCACAATGAGGAGCCCCGCCACAAGCACCACCATTAGAAGCACCACCACAAGCACCACCATTAGCTAATTTAGGAAATGAAGCACCATTGAAAACAAAAGAGCAATATGAGGAAGAAAAAAAGCAAAAGCAGAAAGATATTGAAACACTGAAATTAGCAGGATATACAGATAATTTCATTAAAAAAAATGAGTCTTAAATACTTACAAAAGCCAGTCAAGATATTCAGACGGCTATAGCCACAGCAACATCTTTAGAAGAACAGAAAAAGTTAGCAGAAGAATATAAAGAAAAACTTAAAAAGGAAGAAAAAAAAGCAGAAGAAAAGGGTAAGCATTTTGAAAATGTACTATTTAATCAATTTTTAATCTCTGGATTTTCAAAAACTTATCACCCAAACATTACTATAAAAGAGTTAGCACAGGCTTTAAAAAAGAAACTAGATAGTGAAGGTCATAAAAAATTAAATTACAAAGACACTTCAAAGTGGACAATTGACATGATTAAAAGGTTTAATGTTGATGTTCCCACGGAAATGAAGAGAAAAATATGAAAAGAAGAGTAGCAGATTATGCTAGATATGAAGAGTATATGGGTATTAATGAACAAAAAGGGAGTGGAGCGAAGACATTAGAAAAATTAATTGATGAGGTATTTTCAATAAAAATAATTAAAAAAAATATCTATCCCGCAATGATTGGAGGCACACAATGAATAAAAAGGACTTTGTAAAAACTCTAACTAGCAAAATGACTATAGACCCAAATGTGGATAAACAAGTTTCAAATGATTTGAACATTGACGAGGGAATGCCACCGGAGGTGTTGTTTTTAACAACTTCTACCATACCCCCGAGCGTCGCGGAGACACCTATTACCCCGTCATTAGAACAACAGCAAGAGGAGCCACAGCAACAACAGGAAGAAGAGCCACAGCAAGAGCCAGAGCAACAGCAAGAGCAATCCATGCAGGAAGGAGAGTGGCGGGGACTAATGACTAATGAAATAGACGACATAATGAAAAAATATGGATGGTATCTCGGAACGATAGCAAGCGATGAAATCAACAAGTTGAAGCCAGGAAGCAGAAAACGATACGGATTTATTATGAATTTGGACAATCACAAGCAAGCAGGGTCTCAATGGATCGCAGTATGGATAAGTCTAGATAAAGACAGGAGTGTTGAAGTGTATGACCCTTTAGCACTTTATGAGCCAACAAAAGACTTTCAACAACAAATGAAACTGCTAATTGACCGAAGTAATCCAGATAGTTATTTATTAACGAAGGTTAATCAAGTAAAACAACAATCAAACACCTCAGACACGTGCGGTTGGCATAGTATGAGGTTTTTAATGGAGCGGGCGAAAGGAAACAGGTTTAAGTTTGCTAGTGGATATACAGACCTAAAAGAAGAAGAAGCGGAGAAATCAAAAGCACAGAATGGGTATGGCTTTGACACCTATTTGTAAATGATATTTATCAACTTCACTCTCATTCGCTTCGCTCATTCTCGTTTGTTGATAAACATCGAAAACCAATTTATTTTTTTCAATAAAGAAAAAACGATGTTTAGAATAAGCGAGAGTGCGGAGCACGAAGCGCAATTCTAAATATCATGGAGTATAAAGGCGGTCGCGCAACGGGCATATATTACATAAATAGTAAAAATAGGATAACCGGCACAGACTCAGACTTTTCACACGAAGTTAATATGAAGGGGCTAGACAATCCCACACACTGCAAAATACTTCATATTTATGTGCCGAAGTCGTATTATTCGGTGGCTTCACCATATAATACTTTTACACTTAGCGAAGAAGGGTATGAGGCTTTAATTACGATACCTGAGGGAAACTACACAATGAACAATTTAAAAAATAAACTATCTGAGATACTGACGGCAGACAGCCCACATAATTATACTTATGTTGTATCCAGTAATAATACCAACATAGAACCAGAAGATGGCAAATTAACATTCAGTGTGACAGAGAATAAAGGAATTCAACCGCGGTTTATATTTGATGGTGATACCCGTATTCACGAGGTAATGGGTTTTGATAGAAATTCAACATACTTCTTCGCTAATGATTTTATTAAATCGCCGAATGTAATTATTTTAACTGGTGAAAAAACTCTGTATCTTCAATCGGACTTAGTTGGTGAAAGAGATAATCACGTGCTACAAGAAATATACACTGCCAACGAAATTCCATTTGGAGCCGTTATATACGACGGAAGTGGGTCTGAGTATGGTAAGAAATTATCCGCCAGTTCAAATAATGTATATAGGTTTTATCTTACAGACGAAAAGGATCAGGCTATAAATCTTAATGGTTTGGGAGTCGTTGTGACATTATTAATTTACAGAGAGACTAATTATTTTAATTTACTTACATTATTTTTCAATTTGTTAAAATCTAGGTAATTAATTTTAATTTTAGAATTATTTATTTTTTCTATAAATATATTCTGGTGAATTAGTTAATTTACACTACTTCAAAAAAAAAACAAAATGCCAACTCAACACGGAGGCGAACTAGACTTTTCTAGAACTGACTACATCAGTGCTTCGTATCGTTTGAATAAACTAACTCCGCGAGAAGGTGCGGGAAATATTACTGTTACTACCGCAGGAGGACAGGAAAGCAACTTTGACCTTATCAGCAGGCCATTTAACTTAGCCCGCTCTGTCTTGAGTTTTACTTATGCCCCACCAGCAATTGCAGCGAACTATAACAAATGCTATATGGATTGTCTGGCTCCTATTAGACAAATTCAACTTCAAACCCGTTATCTGTGCGATGTAAATGAAGTTGGTAATTTTACAAAAATTATTTGGAAGGCTGAAACTTATATGAAGGACTTTCTGACACTTGAAAACCACGATAATGGAAGTGGTGCGGGATGTATGCTTCAAAAGTGTAATGCTTCAACTACATTTCAACCGGCTAGCGATGCTACAAGGTTGGCGGCATTGGAAACAGCATTGACTCCTTCGGCAGTCGCAGGAAATGCAGCAGGACGAATTGATGCAGGAATTAATATTGCAAAAGCACAGATTCAGGCCGCATTACAGGCTTGGATGGGACAGCCTTCTACAAATGTTCGCCTACACAATGATACTCTTATAGAAGATGAGACTGGTGCGAGTTCGTTCGTTAATGTTGCTTTCAACGAGCCTAAGTATTTCTGTGGCGGTGCTGCTACTGCTGCTGAGCCTTCCATCAGTGTTAAGATAAATCTGGGTATGCTTTACAATACTATTTTTGCTCTTGATAAGACTATTATATTTCCAGAGATTTTGAATATGCGTATTGTATGGCAACAGACCCCTAAAATTTATTCTTACAATAACGATGGTTTGTCAACGGCTGGAAGAGTGCTTGTTGCTGCCGCTGGTAATGTAACTGTTTCTAATCTTAACTTGTTCCTTGCGGTAGAGACTAATCCCGATGTCATTCAATCAATTCAACAAAAGGTGACGAGTGCTGAAGGTATGAGTTTTAATATTGATCATCCTTATGTTTGTAAAAATTCCATTGCTCCCTCCACTACACAAAATATCATTCTCCGCTTTGATAGAGGACACGGAGAACGATTGAAGAAAATTTATCACACACTATTTCAGAACACTGAAAACAAGAATACCGCTTATGATATTGATAACAGAAATACTGCGAAAACTACCAGTTTCCACACCACACTTGACGGGGCACGACTTCAAGAGTTTGAAATATAATATGATTCCCGCTAGTTTTGAAGATTATATGTGCTTGAAACCTAAGCTTGAAGGTTCTGTTTTGATGAATTCAAATGTGTATCAATACAACTGGTTCTGGGTTGATACTTGGGATAATACCCGCCCGCTGTGGAGCAAAGACCAAAATGAAGTTAGTGGGCTTGACCTTTCCAATGAGAGACGATGGGAGTTCATTAGCACTACACAGAATAATGCTTATCATCACGTAAGTGTAGCAATCACTCAGCGGGAGGTTCAGGTTAAGTCAAATATAATTTCCATTTCATGAACAATTCAGCCAAAACAAAAATTTAAAAAATTTATATTTATTTTTTTGTTTATATAAACAAACAATAAAACTCACCAGAGAAACTTAATCGCAGAAAATCCTGACGGAGAATTTATAAATGTCAAAGTTGGATATGATGGTGATATTGAAACAAAACATTCAAAAACCGCTTTTGGTAAAGCAGTAGTAGGTCAATTAACACCAGTTTTACAGGAAATCTTTCCATATACCATTAATGCAAGGATAGGACAAAAACAGAAACAAAATCATCTGTGTCATTTTTGAATAATATGGCTGAATTACAAACTCAAGCGAATGCAACGGCGGATGCTAGATTGGTAAGTAAAAGGAGAATAAAATATAGAACTGGAACAGGTGTCCTCGCCCGCTTTACTGCTCTATGGACAACGGATTACACAAAAGATTATTATTCATATATCGGAATAGGAAATGAACTTGTCGATGGATTTTATTTTTACAAAAATCACTTAGGAATGAATATTGCACATATTAAAGGAGGTGTTGCAGATTATATTGACCAAGAAGACTGGGATGACCCATGCGATGGAACTTCGGCTATGCCAGAAATAGTTTGGAGCACAGGAAATGTATTTCAAATTCAATTTCAGTATCTTGGGTTTGGTGCTATTAAGTTTTATATTGAAAATCCCATAACAGGACTATTTCAATTAGTTCATATGATTAAGTATGCGAATGCTAATATTGGTGTAAGTCTGCAAAATACGACATTACCCTTTGCAGCAGTAATGAAAAATGATGCAGCGACTGGAATACAAACTCTTAAAACAGTGCCAGTTTATTCATTGAGGGGTCAAATACTATTAATACTAGCATAACAAATTCAATTGAGGGTAGTTGCACACACTACAGAAAGACCGATATTGAGTATAAGAAATAAGGCAAAATATGATAGTGGTGGTGCGAACTTAGACAATTATTCATTAGTATATCCATCATTGATAAGTATTAGTAATGAAGACGGAAAAACAAATATAGTCAGAATGGTGTTAAATGGAACTTTAACTGGATGCGGATGTAGATACAAAATATTCAATAGTTGATACCGACACAACAGCGACTGCTATCGCCAACAGAACAACGATTTTTAAAATTTATATTGATTCAAGTTCAACTCAACAAATCAATATAAGAAATTATGATATTTATCTGTCTCCAAGTGATGTTAACTTTTACACAGAAATCTGTTTCCACTACTAATAATGGTGGAAATGTCAATATTATTGCTAATTTTATAGAAGACCAATAGATATTTACAAATCCGCACTTTCGCCTTCGGCTTTCGTGCGGTTTGTAAACATCGTTTAAAAGTAAATAATAATAAAAATAATAAGCAGAAAGCGATGTTTGAAAAACACGCGTGAGTGCAAAGCACGGAAGCGTGGATTTTCAAATATCAAGATATTTTTTACCGCATCTTTGTTATTAAAATAAGGTTGTTGAATTAAATATTCAAGGTATGGTTTATCAATCTTAGCGACATCTTCAATTTTCATTTTTTTAATACTTACCATATTGAAGAAAAATGTCCGCTTCGTGCTGTGCTATCTCTTCACCTTCACAAGTGGCTTCGCCACATTGTGACACTTCGCTCACATTAGCCTTACCGCCTACGGCGGTAGCATTCGCCGTAATTTCGGTATTCCTGTCTCTTTCAAATCAGTTGCCTTAAAAGTAGTGCTTGGCTCGTCATTTATTATTTTTTGTATGGCTGCGGTCGAAGGAAGAATGAATTCAACATTGTCGTCATAATGTTGATTTTGTTTGAAATCAACATTTGGCTTATATTGTTCATAGAAAGATACAATGTCAGGTTTAGTCCATTTAATTATTGGCTTTTTTATTTCACTGTCAATGTTCCATTTTTCAATTTCATTTAAGTAGTCCTGTTTGGTGCTGAGTTCGCTCATCTTATACAAAGATTTTTGAAATCTTTGAGCAAAATAATTTTTATTACATATATTTTTTTACTTCACTTTTAATGTCTGTAAATTTCTCAAACCACGGCTGACGGATAACCCATTCCAAATATGGCTTATCGATAACCGCTACATCTTGAATTTTCTTCCCGCGATATTTACCAAATGGAAAAGTATCCTTTGGTTTTGATGAATTACTATTCTCAATTTCCTTTATTTGGTCTTGAATTACCTTTTGAATATGTTTCAATGTGAAGGTTTCATTTTTTGTTTCAATTGAAAGTTTTTCAAACTTCTCGCATAGTCTGGTGAGGGTGGTCATTGGTCTATATAGACTGGTAAAAGATTTTATTGAAAAAATTTATTAATTGATGTTTATCAACTTCACTTCTATCTGGCTAAACGCCAGATTTCTCGTTTGTTGATAAACATCGTGAAAAGTAAAAACGATGTTTGAAAAACACACGAGAATAAGCGTTATGTTGAATTTTCATTTAAAATTCAACATTGAATGGAAATGTGGATTTTCAAATATCACTTTGATAATATTATCCGTGAGGGATACTATCATTTTTGTTGATAAACTCCCGACCGCACCATTTATTCTCATTAACATTCTTTTTTATGTTTCTAGTATGAACTAAACTGAAATGGTTAATGTTTTGCTGTTTGCTATTTCGTGATAAATGAATTTTCTTCATTTGAAAATCTCTAACATTTTCAATGTTTTCACCTAAATCCATCTTTTCATATACTTCTGGATTTAACCCTTTTGAATTCAACCACTTACCTCTGAGGTGGTAGTATCTCTTTTTTACTCCTTCATTTTGTAGCATTCAATTATACGAACTCCTTTGTCTTTATGTTTCAAGTCGTTCTTGGTAAGGTAAGGGAGAAAGGCTTCATTCGTTGTAAATTCTAACATATACAATTTAGGAGCGATCCATATTCCTCTTATTATCTTACAACAATCTCCTAAGTCATCTGTTATTCCACCAAGAGATTTATCACCAAGTCTTTTGATTAGTTTGGCGAACATAACATGCAACACTAGACTATCGGTATCGGTGTAATAGAAATCAGCCTCTATGTCTTTATTTGGATTAGCCTCTTTTATGTAGTTATACATAATTCGCCTGCTATATGCTAGAATGAAAGCCCCGTAGTGAGAAGGTTTGGTTATGCTCTCTTCAATTATTTCTTCCTTTCTAGGAATTCCAGATACATGCCATAGTTTGTTTCCGTCTTTATCTTTGAATTCAACCACATCAGATAATAAGTTTTTCGTCCAAAATTTCCAATACTCCTCATTTGATTTAATATATTTCTGCTTCTGTTGGGAATAGGTCGTTGTATCATCTTTCCGTATAACGAATTCATAAATAGTTTGGCTAATAAATATTGCGGTGTGCCTTTCTCGCTATTTTCTTTCGCCTTAAACATTTCTAATATATATTCTTTGAATACTGGTTCTGCCTCCTCTGTATAGTATCCTTTATGAATTGATATATCGTAGCCTTCCTTAATCATATCTTCAACATCAACACTTGTAAGCCATTGGTCTTTCATATCAGCTAAATTCCACTTTAATGAACCCATTTTATTTCTCTATCCTATTCTTGAATGTAATATGTCTTTTGGTGAGATATAATCAACATTGTAAATACCGATAGGAAGATTATTATAATCAAATGGTGCGATAGCCTGCTTAATTTCTCCAACCATAAATAAATTAAGCATCGCTGTTGGGTGTAAAGATACGACATCCGCATCAACTAAATAATCGGTTAATTCATCAAATGTGATTTTCCCTGCTAAGTAGTCCTTATATTGTTTTGAAATAAATATTTTTTTGCTTGCATATGTTCTTGCTCCGATAACCGCTTTTCTAAATGCCTTCTCTTGTTCAATAGTTGGAAGTCTTACATCGTGCTTACCATCAATCATTTTCTTCCAGATATTGAAAGCGAGGCTTGAAGTTGAAATGTATGAAGTTAAATTCACCGAGTGTTTTTCAAATATCTCTGTGTTTATTTTGTCATATAACTCTTTTAACCCCATAACATCACACTTCAAATATTCGAGACACTTATTTCTTAATTCTTCACTCATTGTTTCCCAAGTAGATGCCTTGTCGTGGTCAAAATCTCCTTTAAGAGTTTTACATTTCATATTCTCTAAGTTTCTTTTAATGTCCCCTGAGTATGCTTACACATATCCCACATTTTAATATTTTCAAATTGTAAAGAGATTATTGATCCGTTATTAATCATATGTGATTTTGGTTTAATACCTCTTCTTATTAATTCCTGTTTAATAAAGTAGTGGTCAAAGTTCGCCCCGTTAAACCCATTCACATATAAAATGGGTGCTTCTTCATCTTTCTTCTTTTTCTTTCTTACTCCTGCTACTTTCTTGACCGGATTATGTGGTTGTTTGTTAGCCCATTCTAATGCCAACTTTCTTCCTCTCTCTAAGAGTAAATCAAGAAATTTAGAAATACAATCAATACCAGCATAATATTCAAATCCTTCCGTTCCCTGAGTATATCCGACTATATAACAATCGTGGATATCAAAGCCTCCGGAAATCGTTTTGTTTCTCCAAGTTTCTAAGTCGTAATGAAGGACTTCATCTTTGTTACTATATTTTTCTTTATGAGACTTCGTTATTAAATGTCTCTTGCCATTCTTTAATATTTCTCTATTAGCATAATTAATAACTTTTGGATTACAAGTATGTTTAGTAAAATACTTAGTCAAGCATTTTTCGCATTTCTTTTTTAATCTTTTAATTAATCCAAAATAATGATTGTTCTCTAAATAAATCATAATGTCCGCTTCTTCTCCGATGTTGTTCGTGCTTATAGTTTCTTTTGTTCAGGCATTTGTTATTTCATATGTCTTTCCTTCTTTTATCAAAGTATTAAGGATTTTTATGGTGGTAGAGAATGGTATAGGGCAATCATTAGAAAGATTGAATTGTTCTCTAATATCATTGCATCTTTTTCTGCTAATGAGTGACATATTAAGAATGTCTTTACAAAGGAAGAATAAACAATTATTATTTTCGCTAGCGGGAGATATTAATATACTTTCTTCCAATATTGTTTTTTTACATTTGTTTTTTCCTTCATAACATCCTCCTCCATTTTCTTGAACTACTACTACCTTAGCATATTCAATAATCCTGTCATAACCTAATCCTGATGCTTCAATATTGCTTATGTTGAACTCATTCAACATTTCAATAAAATCATCATAGTTTTTTATTTGAAAAGAATTAAATGTTTTCTTTTTATAATATCTATTTAATTCTTCGTGGTCTGTTATATAGGTGATAGTAATATGAACATCGGCATTTCCTGTCATTCCATTTCTTTTAGCATCTAATAGTATAGGAAGTAGAACCTCTCGCTCTAATGTATCAGTATCATAAAGGTTTATGTCTAATCCTTGCTTCTCGTATGTAAGAGAGTTTAAACTATTGTCTCGTCTAGATTTTAACTCTACTACTTTGAATTCCCTCTTGCTCTCTCTAATTGTAGTTTTCCTCAAATTCGCCCTTACCTTCGCTAGTTCTACATTTTCCTTCGTTGGTCTGGGCGGTAATGGTGGTGGCATATTTTACTTTTATATTAGCGTGGATATAAAAATAATAAAATAAATTAAATTGCTTTACCTTTTTATAAATATAAATTGTCTTACCCTTAACATGAAATTCATTTTATTCATTACAAAAAATAATTTTTTGTTTTTTATTTGTTTTTGTTTTATGCTCCTCTCGCCTTCATTTCTTCATATTCCTTAAGTTTTCTATTTCGTTCCTTCAATTTTTCCTTTCGTCTCATATTTACCTCTTCGCGGTTCTTAATATAATAAGCCATCGCTTTTTCATTATTCGCCTTTCGTTTGTCCTCTGGTGTGAAATATTTCTTGTGTCTTCATATCTATATTATAAGTAATAATATTTATTTCTTTAAATGGTTTTACATTTTAAATTAAATTATTATTTAATACAATAATAATCCTTAATTTAAGTTGTCTTATTGCTTCTTCACATATTTTCCATTTGTGAATATTCAACAAGGTTGAATCTGCTAGTAGTGCCTTGTTTCTCTGTTCGTTCCAAAACTTAAAACCTTACTATATCGTTGAAGCACTTCTCTTTTTGTGTATTTCTTAATCATTCTATCGTCCGCTAATGCTTCTGGAAAATGTAAGTTGCATAGTTCTTTCATTTCCTTGTCCGCTTGTATCGGTAAAGAAGTCATACTATATATAAGTAATAATATTTATTTCTTTAAATGGTTTACATTTTATTTTTAAAATATCTTTCTATGTCGTCGTTTCTACGAGTTATACGAATAACTTTATGTCCTCCTATCATAACCTCTTCTTTCTCTGCGAAGCAGTCTCTATGAAAGTCTGATTTTTCGTGTTGATATTTTCCATATATCCTTATTACCTTTCCGCATATACATTTATATTTCTCTTTCCTTCTTTCCTTCACATATTCTGCTCTCTTCTGTTTGCAATCCATCTATATCAAGACTAAAGAATTATTAAATAGAGAAGAAATTAGACCTGAGAACATAAGAACTTCAAAGCGAGAAAAGAAGGCTAAGGTCATACTGGATTTATGACAATTTTGCGGGGACTGTCTATTTCCCCAACACAAGAACACAAAAAATGCGATTTTCTGTGCGGTGCAAAAAATGAAAAATGAGAAAATCTACAAATTTAGCGGATTGAAAATCCGCAATTAGATTATGTCTTTTGACATAATCATCAAATTTTATAAGTGTCCTATATTAATACCTATAGAAGTGAAATTTATTGATGTTGATGTGTTTTTTATGTCTGGATAAATTCGCTCTTGATACTTCTGCTCCACATTCACATTTTATTTTTTGTTTTGCTTTCTTGTTCCTTTGCTCTCTATTTTTTTGTTCATATAATTGTTTAGAATTAGGTCTTATATAGTCACCATCCAACATAAATATATTTTTCGTTAATCTTTATAAGGAATAACGAAGCGGTTCGTCAATCCTTTTTTTTTTTGAAGTAGAGGAAAACGAATTTATTTATTTTGCTTTCTTGTATTTATCAAAATTTTCACTTTTTTATTTTGCTGTGTTGAGGCTTAGTATTGATTTGCGGGAAATCAATAGGAAGCGACAAATGAAAGTTTTAAGGTTATTTGGATGTACGAAAAATAACCTTAAAAGTTTCATATTATACTACTGCTGCTGTTGTTGTTGTTTTTATTGTTGTTGTTGTTGAATTTACAAATCAAAAATTTTAACAAAATCATTAAGTGCAAGATGGTGCGTGGCTATCGGCCTTCGCTGTTGTTGTTATGTTCTTGTTGTTGTTCTTGTTGTTGTAAAATTTAATAATAAGAATACAACAGTTGTAGGATAATGTAATTCATATTGTTGTTGTTGTTGTTGTTGTTGTTGTTGTTGTTGTCATACATGTTGTTGTTGTTGTTGTTGTTGTTCAATTTAATAATAATTATAAAACTTAAAACGTTATTGTTGTTGTTGTTGCTGTTGTTGTTTGTTGTTGTTGTTTGTTGTTGTTGTTGTTGTTTTTTGTTGTTGTTGTTGTTGTTGTTGTTGTACATTTGTTGTTGTTGTTGTTGTTGTACATGTTATTGTTGTTGTTGTTGTTGTTGTTGTTGTTGTTGTTGTTGTTGTTCGTGTTGTTGTTGTTGTTTATTCTCCGCAGGAGGGCCCCGCGGCCTAGAGCGGCCGCCGAAGGTGAATTTTTTTTGGATTCGTTACGAACAAAAAGGAAATTTCTATTCCAAATGTTGTTGTTGTTGCCGTTGTTGTTGTTGTTGTCGTCGTCGTCGTCGTCGTCGTTGTTGTTGTTGTTGTTGTTTTTGTCGTTGTCGTTGTCGTACGCGTCGTTGTCGTACGCGTTGTTGTCGTCGTCGTCGTACGTGTTGTTATTGTCGTCTTCGTACGTGTTGTTGTTGTTGTTGTTGTTGTTGTTGTTGTAGTTGTTGTCGTTGTTGTTAATGCAGTGACTTACCGCGGAGTCGGAACTTCCGAATCACATACTGTAATATGTATGCAGACGAGGATTCTGAATGTCACATTTTTGAATTTAAATATAAATTGTAAAAAACTTTGTTACAATAAGCATTACAGATTTATAATACTTATTTAAGTTATAAAATCATCTTTAATAGCAGTTGAAACTTTGTTTTTACGCAAACACTGTTTTAATAGAATACTTGCCACTCGTAGAGCCTGAGTGGGAAGCAGAAGAGATAGAATGGAAGAGGTCTCAAAGAGATAACACGGAAGTGGTATCCAAAGAGATACAATAACTTTAAAGCAACGTGCAGGTAATATTTAATAACAATTAGTCAAAGTGAAAAAAGTGACTAGATTTGAAAACATTAAAATACTAGATTTATATTGTTGAATAATAGTTACATTTTCAGAATTTTGAAATTTTTTAAAATTATATTAAACTATTGAATAAATTTCATAAAACACGCCTTAGTTTTTATTAATAAGTGGTTTGATAATAAATAAAACTTAAACAAAGAAAAACAACACCGTGACCGTGGCACTCTCTACCGCCCCTGACATTAACTACGAAGCAACGCAGCAGGAAGTCAAAGCAGTTACAAAAGGTTTGTAACGCCTGTCGGATTTTGAAAATTTTAACTAAAAACTAATAATGCATAATAAATTTTACATTAATAATAAATATAATCAGATTTAAAAAAACCCGAAGCCGGCACGGTGGTATCATCCAAATTTGAGCAAGGCAAAGTTTTATTTCCCAAGGTATTAACAATGGGTTAACTAACCTTAGAACAGCTATCAAGGTAGTCTCATACGTCTTAAAGTCTTTTATATTCCTTGAGAGGGGAGGAATTTTTAGATCTAGTTTCACTTTCGGGAAGGTATGTGAGGCCATTTCTTAGCTTCGTGCTTACCCAAGCTACTTGATCAGGGACTTGTTGAGCGTACGTCGGCAAAAGAAGAGCAAAGCCTCTTGTCCCGACGACTGGAACTGTTGGTTTTTGGGGTTTCTTGCCACAGCTGGGGGGTCCTTCAGACCAACCCACTGGGGGAAAAGTCCAACGTCGGCGGCTGACGACAAACGAATGAATGAGCTCTTTGCTAGTGCGGCCGAACGTAAACGGGCCACTGCTAGAATGCTCACCCAACACCGGATCAAAGCCAGGACTATTGTGCAGAAAAAGGTTGCTGGGAACCGTCGTTGCCGGCAGAACTGGGAGCTGGACGTCTGGCTTCCTTCGCCACTGTCCACGAAACGTTCCTCGGGGAACTCTTGACGCCTTGATGGGCTGGCTGACTGAGCTCGAACGGCCTCTAACCACCACCCACTGCGCTGAGACTCAGCTCAACTCGCACAGGGCCACTCCAGTCACCTATCAACCACACACAGTAGACAGAAATTAGTTCTGCTCTGACACCAAACACGAACGAGACAACGTCCCTCTGGGTGTAGGTGCCAGCTTTCTTCGGCTCTTGGAGCCAAGGGGTAGCGCAACGGCGCTTCATAACCTATTGACTTACGATATACCGAAGAATGACTTTAATGATTATACTTTACCCAACAGTAACGGATGACTAAAACGATTGGTAGGTATTAATAACAAAACAATAACTGGACCCACTTAATGGGGGCAGATATACCCACTCGGTCCATTAAGGTGGATTGGCCTTAGTTATTCTGATAGGGGATCTAACCGCATAACCCGGTTAAATACATGGATATATTAGTTACCAAATCTATAGTCTAACACCAGGCAAAGAAATCCGCGCCAGAAGACGAAGGCAGTAACAAAGAAACTGTTTTTCTTTATGAGTCTCAAATAAACTGATTGATTGCCCATGGCGTATCATGATTTGATCATGCATTATCAGTTATTATTATGAATATTAAAATGACTCAGTGATATAACTTGGCATTCGATCGCAACATACGAGTGCGAAAGGTCGATCGACAATGATACTACACCGTAGACGGGGATCGCTAGTGTATTGAGCGATGGTGTTCCCGGGTATGACCCTCTTCCAAGTCCTGGGATGATGTTCTCGGAAAAAAAATGAAATGTTCTCTGAACTTCCATTAAATCATTTTTTATGTGGATAAATACTGCACGTGTTTGTCGTTGTTAAACTTTATTAATAACGGTCAAAGCCGGCTGCCGGGCTTCGGTTAAGCTGTTTTCGGTTTGTTCATTTTTCCTGCGGCGGTTTCTTTTGCACTGCTTGTAATTCATTTGCGTTAAGGCCGCTGCTTTCTAATGCCTTTACATTAAGTTTTATTATTTTCCAATTTACCCTTCGTTTTTCCCTTTTCTAGCTTTATTTTGAAGACTAGTGTTTTCTGAAGTTTAGGGACTTGCTTTCGATGTTTTTGAGTATCTTTTATTCACAATTCGTCTCGGTGTCGAATTTCGTTTTGTGTTATGCAGGTCGCGGAAGGAAAGACTGTCTCAGTCCTGTGCGTCACGGTTTGGGAGGCGAAATGGTGCAAGGAAAAGTTCGACAAAGATGCATCGCGAGTCCGAGCCGTGGGCACCGTCACAGCGAAGAATGGCTCTCAAGGCGAGTGGAATGTCAAGTTTCCGTTCCCGGAGAAAGAAGCCAACCATACAGTCTACGACTATCTCCTGCGCGTCGAGAACCCGGCCGATGTCAAGGTGGGGACGTTCATCTACGATGACCCCACGACCCGACGCATCTACGGAGTTCAAGGCGAAAACCGCGAGACAAGAACACCGCTGCGCAAATCCGTTGACTTCAAGACCAATGACGCGCGTATCAGGCAAATTCTGACGGCTGCTTCTTTGGACAACGGTGCCAAGATCATCCAAGTGACGGACGCGCTCAAAGCCATGTACCCTGCGACAAGTCTGGACGTGCTGATCCGCGATCACTTTGTGGCGTCATCGGGGTACAAGTCACTGGGAAATACAGTGGGCGACAAGGCGAAGTCGATGGCAACGGCCCTGGTTGAAGGACATGTGGCGTGGCAAGGCATCGTTGAAGTAGAGACGGGGGCGAGCTACAAACCAGCCACTTCGAACGCCGATGCCTTCAACGCTGCCCTGCTCCAACGTGAGGCCGACCTAGCAAAGGAGATGGATATGTTGCGCGAGGAGAACAAGGAGCTGCGAGCTGCCAAACGTCACAAGGGCGAACAAGGCAAGGCTACAGCTACACTGAAGAACCGGCTGGAAGAGGAGGACGAGGCCCAACAGGAAACCGGAACTGCAGGTTTGCGCAACGCGCTTGTTCAGCTAGCAGATGACGAATCAGACAGAGCCTTGCTCTTAGACAAATACAAGCTACGTGGCATTGCTGAAGTCCACCTCATCAAAACGTCAGTGCTCAGAAGGATCATGAAAGGATACGGCGTCTCCTTGATGGAGTTGCGGCCGGCGAAGAACGGAGCAGAGTACGGACATGACACCGGCAAGTTGGTTATGACTCCGGAGCTATTTCAACGTTTGCTGAGAGCATTGCTGCGGATTACCAGTGCCTTCTTTCCCCCCGCACCGCGAGGATATCATGGATCACTTTCACGAAGTCTTGGACTACCTCTGAACCCACAGCCTTCAATCCGTCATCGACTGGACTTATGCGGTTCGCTGCCAAGTGCCTTTGGGGGAGTGGGCGCAGGGGGACAAATCCTTGCGACTCGGCACGCAGATCCTGCGTGCGACCAGCAACCAAAGCAACCAGCACCACGACAGGAAGTCACAAGGGGGACCAAAACCCAAAAGCAACGAGCGACGTAGTGTGCAAACAATGGGGTACGGGCAACGTTAACTGCACGTGGGGCAAGAAGTGCATGTTTCTACATGCGTGCCCAGTCTGCAACAACGAAACCCACATCAAGGCGCTGTGCCCCAAGAAAGCAAGCTGGCCGTTCTGACAATCATCGGAGCAAAGCTGCAAAGGGGGGCGGCATGTGATCATGGAAAATGGTCCAAAGAGTAAGGGGGTTAAGGTTGTGAGGTGGGTGGATGGTAGTTCTAACGAGAGCGAGAATGAGAGTGTCTACTGCGAGAATGGGAGTGATGATGCTAAGGTTGAGGATGAGGTTGAGGGGGGAGGCGAGCGACAAGTTGTGCGGCGAGGAAAAAAGTTGGTGATACGGCCAAGTGTAAAAAAATGCGGTGGGGCCGGTGGGGCGGTGAACCTTTTTGAGAAGGGGGCGAGTGTCTCGAGCGAGAGGAAAATTTTATTATTATCTCACAGTGCGAGGGCAGGGTTTTTGGCATCCAGGAGCAAGCGCCATGCCGTGGTTGGGCTGGAGCCCCCTGGTCCCTTGGTCCTGCGGCACCCGCTGCCACAACGAGCCAAGCTGGTGGCCCCCTCTCTTGCCTCTGCTCTTTCTCATCCTTTTTCTCCTCCTCTCCTTTCTCTTCCTCCTTCTTGCCCTGCTTCCCTTTCTACCCTTTCTCCTCTTTCTACTCTTCATGCTTCTCCTTCTTCGCCCCTCCTCCTTTCTCCTGTTTCCTCTTCTGGCTCTCTTCCTCTTCGTCCCTCTCTCTCTCTTTCCTCGAGTGCTCCTTTTCGTCATGGCTTGCAGCCTCCCTCTGCTCCTCTTCTCCCTCTTCCTTCTTTCACTCTGCATCTGCCTCCTTTCTCTCCTCCTCCCTCTTTCTCTCCTTCTTCCCATCTTCCCTTTTCCTTGTCTCGTTCTGTTTCTCCTCTCCCTCTTTCTCTCCCGAATGTATCTGCTCCCCTTTTCTCTCCCTCTCTCTTGGCTCTTTCTTCTTCTCCTCTTCCTTCCTTTCCTTCTCTTTCTCTTCATCATTCTCTCCCTCTTCCTTCTTCTTCCTCTGCCTCTTCAGCTGCTGCTGCAGCCCCTCTTCTCCCTCTCTCTTCTCTCTCTTCTCTATCTCTCTCTGGTGTGTCTGCTTCTCTTTCTTCTTTCCCTCTTTCTTCTCCTTCTCCTCCTCCTCCTCCTCCTTCTCCTCCTCCTCCTCCTCCTCCTTCTTCTTCTTCTTCTTCTTCCTCTTCTTCTTCTTCTTCTTCTTCTTCTTCTTCTTCTTCTTCTTCGTCGTCTTCTTCTTCTTCTTCTTCTTCTTCTTCTTCTTCTTCTTCTTCTCTTCCTCCTTCTTCCTTTTCTTCTTCTCCTTCTCCTTCTTCTTCTTCTTCTTCTTCTCGTTCTTCTTCTTTTTCTTCTTCTTCTTCTTCTTCTTCTTCTTCTTCTTCTTCTTCTTATTCTTCTTATTCTCCTCCTCCTTCTCCTCCTCCTCCTTCTTCTTCTTCTTCTTCTGCTTCTTCTTCTTATTCTTATTCTTCTTCTTCTTCTTCTTCTTCTTCTTCTTCTTCTTCTTATTCTTCTTCTTCTTCTTCTTCTTCTTCGTCTTCTTCTCTTTCTTCTTCTTCTTCTTCTTCTTCTTCTTCTTCTTCTTCTTCTTCTCGTCTTTCTTCTTCTCCTGCCCCTCCTCTTTCCTATTCTTCTTCTTCTTTATCATCTTCCCTTTCTCGTCTTTCTTCTTCTCGTCTTTCGTCTTCTCTTCTTTCTGCTTCTCACCTTTCTTCTTTTAGTCTTTCTTCTTCTCGTCTTTCTTCTTCTCGTCTTTCTTCTTCTTCTTCTTCTTCTTCTTCTTCTTCCGCACGGCGCAGACGTAGGCCCACAGCAGCGCCAGGAAGTTGAGGTCGGGCGGCGCCGTGGGCCGCAGGCCCTGCAGGGCCTGCAGGACCGGCATGGTCGCGCGGGCCTGCAGGCTGGGGTCCGCCAGCAGCCGGCGCCCGCCCGCCGCGGGCGCGGCCGCGGGCATGCACTGCGGCGCGCACCGGGCCAGCCGGGCCTGCCAGTCCTGGCGCCGCCGCCGTTCGTCGTCCGGCCGGGGCTTGCGGGCGCGGGGCGCCGGCGGCCGCTCCAGCGCCCGCCGGACCTCGGCCGGCTGCGGCCGGGCGCGGCGCCAGAAGGCGGCCAGGCAGTCGTGCTGCACGCGCAGGCGCGCGGCCATGTACGGGCGGAACTGCTCGCGGAAGGCCAGCAGGGACCCCACGACGCCGTGCTGCTCGGCCAGCTCGACGGCGCGGGCCGCGGCCGGGGCCGGGCCCAGCCGGTGCAGGGCGCCCAGCACGCGCTGCGCCAGGGCCGCGCGCTCGCCGTAGGCGGGCCCCCGGCACGCCAGGTACGCCTCGGCGTTGGCGGAGCGGCTCGCCACGGGCTTCACCACGCACCACTCGTCGAACGCGAGCGCCGCTGCGGCCAGGGCCAGCTGCGTCGCCGCGTCCAGGCCACCGAAGAACTTGCACACCAGCAGCGCGCGGCCCCGCCCCTCGCTCGACGCGGGGCCGTGGAGCGCCAGCCAGTGCGTGCCCAGCCGCAGCTGCGCCGCCAGCAGGCACACCCCGCGGCGCTCCTGGTCGGCGGCCTCGGGGGCGCCCCCGTCCGCTAGCACCAGCGTGCAGGGCAGGCCACGGACCCGCAGCTGCCGCGACCACGCCAGCCGCAGGCGCGCCACCGCCGCGGGCCGCCGCAGGTCCGTGTCGTCGGCGCCCCCGGTGTCCAGCACCACGTTGGTCAGGTCCGGCCCCCCGGCGCGGCCCCACGCGCGCAGCAACGCGTCGTACCCGCTGTTCGGCGTGGGCGAGCCCGTCCACGTGCTGCCCAGGAACAGCGTGCCGTGCGGCCGGTGCGCGGCCAGCGCCTGGAGCCAGCCGCCCGGCCCGCCGCACAGGTCGACCGCCGCGTGCTCGGGCAGCAGGTGGAGGGCCGCCGTGATGGCGCCCCCGAGCGACAGGTCCAGGCCGCGCAGCTTGCACGCCCCGCGGTTCAAGTCCGACGGCTGCCGCGCCAGCTCGGCCGGCAGCGGCACGTGCGCGAGCCTGGGGTCCAGCTGGTCGCGCCAGGCCCGGCCGCCCCGCGGGGCCGGCACGCGCTCGAACAGGGCGCACAGCCGCTCGCACGCGACCGCGTGGGCCCACTCCGTCCACGGCTCGAGCAACAGGCGCTGCCCCGCGGTCGCGTCCGCCGCCGGCGGGGGCCACGGCAGCGCGTGCCACCGGTCGGCCGCCAGCAACAGCAAACAGTCTTCCATCTGCCTCGTCCGGAGGCCGCCCCGCGCGCTAGGGCAGAGGCCAGTGTGCTCGTGCTCCGTAGCCGACGGCAGAGAGTGAGTGAGCTAGAGCCGGGAGGCGGCGAGCGAGCGGCCGGGGCCGGCGCCAGCCAAGGGAAAGTGGGAGCAGGGGGGGCAGTCCCCTCCTCCCCCCCCAAGCCCCCCCCCCCAGCCCCGCTTGCGCAGGGTCCCTCCTCCCCCCTGGGACGGGGGAGCAAGGGCGGGGCCGGCGGGTGGACGAAGCGATCTTGCCTGGGGGAGGGAGGGCGGCCGGTGGCGCGTACTGTTCGCTCGGGGCTCTCCGGCGCGGCCGGCCCGCGGGACGACCGGTCCCCCCCCGGCCCGGCTCCGAGAGGAAAGGCCCTCGCTCCCCCTGCCGGTGGCCAGCTGGCCCGCTGCTATCTTTATTTCTGCGTACTGAGTACAAGGGCGCGGCCGGGCTCTCAAGACCCACGCCGGCCGACGCCGCGGTCACTCCCGGCGCTAGCTATCCCCAGAGCCGGGTCTACTAGCTATTGCCCACGGCCAACAGAAGAAGCTTGGCGCTCAGCGGTGCTGGAGCTGGCGAAGCCCGGCGTGTCCGGCCAGGGGCCTACTCCGCCCGTCCGTCAGGGGCACCCGGCCGAGCTCTTTTGCGGGGCGACTCAGCGCCGCGGACGGGCGACTCAGCGCCGCGGACGGGCGACTCAGCGCCGCGGACGGGCGAGCGCTCGCCAGCAGGGCCGGCCGCCGCGGAGGCCGCTGCTTCCTCGTCTGGGCGCGGGACACTCGGGCGGCTGACGTGTCTGGCCCCGTAGCGATCATGCACAAAGAGCCGCACCCCGTCCCGCCGCCTGCGCGCCAGGTCCCAGCCAGCCTCCGGCAGCAGCTGGTGGAGCACCCGAGAAGCGCTCATCCCCTCCTGGTGGGCCGCGGCCAGCAACAGGTCGTAGCAGGGCCGGATCTGCGCGAGCTGGGTGAGCAAGAGCGTCTCTACGTCAACCTCTGCCCCCACGAGCGGTGCGGGCTCTTGCGCCCCCGTGGGTACGTGCAGGAGAAATTCACACGAGTAGGACACGGTGACCTCGTCGTCCTCCCCTGCGTGGGGAACCGTGGTGTACAGCAAGAACTTGGCCTCGCCCCGCTTGTTGCGCTGTTGCGGGTGCCCCTGGAGCGGGGTGCACGTGGCGGCAGCTGACCGCTGATCGAACAGGGCCTCGAACCAGGATGCCTGTGGGCGGCGGGCCAGCGACAGGAGCCAGGAGGCAGTGCGGACGGCACGGGGCAGCACGGACAGCCGGCAGCGGTCCAGCGCATGGTCGGGCTCAGCGTCGTCGTCAGCCTGTTCTGCGCAGTCGTCACCGGAGGCTTCCTCCACCGGAACCGGTTCTGCACTGTCATCTTCACCCGAGGCGTCGTCGCCCGCGTCGTCCTCCTCCGCCGGGCCCGGCCCGGCCCCATCGTCGCCCGCGTCGTCCTCCTCCGCCGCCGGGCCCGGCCCGGCCCCGTCGTCGCCCGCGTCGTCCTCCTCCGCCGGGCCCGGCCCGGCCCCGTCGTCGCCCGTGTCGTCCTCCTCCGCCGGCTGCGCCGCCTCGTGGCGCCGCTGGTAACGGATCCACAGGCACACACGACAGCCCTCGGCGACCAAGACGGTGGCGGTGAGCCCAAACCGCCAGATGGCTGCCAGAGAGCGCGCAGACTCCCACTGGGTTGGTGCGGGCCTGAGGGCCGCGGCGGTCTGCAGCGGCTTCCGAGGACGAAGCCCGGTGCGGGTCGTCCAGCCGGCGCCGGGTTCGGTAGTGGAAGCCATGCCGGGTCAGGTTGTGAGGAGGCCGAGGGGCTGGTCCCGCGCCCCGCGGGGAAGGCGCGCCCCCCCCGCCCTCCACCAGGGGCGCACGCGCGATTCCCCCCCCCCCCTTCGGGGCGTGCCCCGGGGAGGGAGGAAAGAGTCGCCCCCCGCACCCCCCTCTGCGTGCCTGCCATGGGCCGGCCGCGTGCCCGGGGCCGGCAGGCCCCGGGGCGAGCGGGGGGAGCAGGCGGCCCCCCCCCCCTTCCCCCCCCTCGCGACGGCCGCCCGGGGGGGGCGCCTGCTCCCCCCTGCGTGTGCGCCCAGCGACAGGGAGGGGTAGGCAGCACATCTGTCGGCAGGCACAGAGATGGAAGCGCCTAGCCCTCCCGCCCCGAGCAGGAAGGCGCCACGGAAGAGAAGGCACGGTCGTACCCCTCCACTGGAGGATCCCTGGGGCGGGGAGACACTGGACCCCAAACGACAGAAGACTGGCACGGAGGCCCCCGGCGCAGGGACGGCGCCCGCGGAGCCGGCCTCCGCCGCCGCCGCCCCGGCACCCGCGGCACCCGCGGAGCCGACCTCCGCCGAGGCCTCGACAGCCGCGGCACCCGCGGAGCCGACCTCCGCCGCCCCGGCACCCGCGGCACCCGCGGAGCCGACCTCTGCCGCCGCCGCCCCGGCACCCGCGGGGCCGACCTCCGCCGCCGCAGCGCCCGCGGGGTCGACCCCCGCGCCCGAGCAGCCGCCGCCCGGCCCCGAGCCCGCCGGCAGCGGCCGGGGCCACGACATCGGTGACTGGAAGCTGCTGCAGGAGGCGCAGTCCTTGCTCATCCAGAGCTGCGCGCAGCTGTCCAGCGCGATCGCCCGCAAGCGCGAGGTCACACCCTACATCGAGATCTCGCACTTTGGCCACAGCGACACTTTGCACCACCTCGTGCGGCTGCATACCCTCCTGGCCGAGGCCTTGTGCCTGCAGCAGCTACACCTCACCAAGAGCCAGGACGTGCAAGCGAAGCTAGCGGCCGCCGGCGCGATCATCCAGCTCCTGCCCGCGCACGTAGCGGCGCGGGCGGCCACAGAGATCAAGCTCGCCGGCCCGGGGCCCTAGCTCCCCCCCCCCCGGGAGCACGTGCGCCCCCCACGCCGGACAGCGTGCGAACCTGCAGCGCTCCGGCGCCCGGCTGCTGAGCGGCTGGCCAAGACAGGCAGAGTACGCTTGCAGGCTGGAAGAAGCTACGCTAGTGCCCGTAAAAAGCCAGGCCTCCTGCTTGGCGCCCGATTAAAATTTAGATTCTCCCCCCCTTCCTGTTGGGCTTGGGCCTGGCTGGGCCAGGTGCTGCCGGCGGGCATGCCGACGGAACGGCGAGCCTCCTCGGGTGGCACTCCCCGGCCGAGCCATCACGGCCGGTGGCACTGCCCAGCCAGGTCAAGGAAGTTGGTGGCGCCACCGGCCCGTAGACAGGATGAGGTGGCCCCGCCGACCGACTGTCACGCCGGGAGTGGTGGTGTGGCAGGGGTGACCGGGCTTCTCCCGGTCGGGTGGCTAGATTTGTTTGGCCGGATACGGTCGACTGCCTTTTTCTCCCCCCCTCCCTCCCCCCCTCTCCCTTCTCCCTTCCCTTCTCCCTTCTCCCTTCTCCCTCCCCGCGGCCCAACATTGTGCAGCCCCCCCCAGGCTTTTCTGCCGGTGCCCGGTGCCACCGACTGCTTTTCTGTGATGACCGCAGAACCAGGGGAATTTCCCGTACTACCCGGAAAACTAAGGCCGGCGGGGCGTAAGTGTCCTAATAGCAAGAATCGCCCTGGTGGGTCCAAGCCCGGCCTGACCTCGCCGGAGGGTTACGGGTGCCACCCGGGTACAAAATGGCATCGGAGTCAGTCCTGCCTATCGACAGCCAATCACTAATTTAACTTTTTCCTTTTTTTACCCGTAAATAACGGTGTTTTTTTGTCTTGTAGGGGCAGTGCCTAAATTGACACGTCTGGGGGGGCACCCCCTTCCGAGGCCTCGAACCACAAGTGCGATTCTCGCTACTTGGACACTTACGCCCCACGGGATTTTTTTGGGGTCGGGCAAAGAAAATTCGTCCGGTCCTGCGGCCGGGCCCAAAAGCTACCGGTGGCACTGGCCACCGGACCGCCACATTGCATAAAAGCCTGGGCGGGGCCTGCACAATGTTCAGCCGCGGGAGGGGAGAGGGGAGAAGGGAGAAGGGAGAGGGGAGAGGGGAGAGGGGAGGGGAGAAAAAAAGGCAGGCAGAATGTCCGGCCAAAACGAATACCTTCTCATCCTAAGGATATCCGGCGACCGGTGCCATCCCGACCAAAGAGACAGGCCATCTGTGCCACCCGGCCGGAAGAGTGTGGGCGTCAGTGCCACCCCGACCAAACAACCCAGGCAATCTGTGCCACCCGACCGGAAGAGGGTGGCCTCCTGTGCCACCCGACCAAAGAGGCAGGCCATCTGTGCCATCCGGCCGGAAGAGGGTGGCGCCGTTCGTGCCACCCGACCCGGTAACACAGGCCATTCGTGCCATCTGACCGAAGAAGAGATGGTATCCTGTGCCACCGGCCGAAAGAGATGGCATTCTGTGCCACCCGGCCGGCAGGACCAGGCCGCTCGTGCTAGTAGCGCTTGCCCTTGGGCCGGGAAGCAGGAACGAGCACTGCCCCCCTGCGTTATTACCCTGTCCTGGCCTGC
The DNA here is from genome assembly GCA_019918135.1 of Paulinella micropora. NCBI lineage: Eukaryota > Cercozoa > Imbricatea > Euglyphida > Paulinellidae > Paulinella > Paulinella micropora. The sequence goes on from WBZZ01000491.1 coordinate 96,798, forward strand.
CACTCCCCCCCCCCCCCCCCCGAGCGCCGGTCGGTGGCTGTGCAGTGACCCCAGTCAGTCTGTACCAAAATCTCCTTTTTAGTTTGACTACGCCTAGGCACTCTTCCTGCCTCCTCGGTGCACGCAGCCCTGGCAGCTCACCACCCTCAGCCGAGCGAGCCGAACTGCTTACCGCACGCGCGGATGTAGCCCGTACACAGCCCCGGCAGGTTGCTCGGCTGGATACCGGTGCCTTCCAAACCCCTACCATAAGCTTGGAAGATGGCTTCGCACGCCCCTGCACCGTTTGGGTGCGAAGCTAGGTTCCAGACTGTGATGTCCTGGTCAAAAGCACAATTACCACTAAACATGGCGTCCATTCCTCCTACTCCGCCGTCGGTTCCGGCGGCGGTCGACACGTCCCAGCTGCCCAGGGGCTGGTTGAACGCGCACATGTTGTAGTCACAACCAAACGCGTCGCGCAGGTCAGTGACTCTGCTAGTTTGCCAGCTATTGATGTTCTGGTTGAATGCCCTAGCGTTGTTAAAGACGGCAGACATGGTAGTGACGGAGGTAGTGTTCCACGCGCCCAGCGGCTGGTTGAAAGCCCAGGCCTCCCCAAACGTCTTGGCCATGACGGTGACCTGGCGGACATCCCAGGCGCCGAGCGGTCGGTTGAAGGCCCGGGCCCTGAAGAAGGTTTGAATTAGGTTCGTGACCCGTCTAGTATCCCAGCTCTCGAGGCTGCCGTTGAAGGCCGTCGCCTGGCTGAAGGTAGACCACAAGCTAGCCACGCCGCTTGTGTTCCAGCCGCCGAGGTCCTGGTTGAACTTGGTGCAGCCTTCGAACAGAGAGCGGAAGCCGTTGGGGTGCGTGGCGGGGGTGAGCCACGACCAGTCCCAGTCGCGCGCGTCGCCCACGAACTCGCTCATCGAGCGCAGCAGGTACTCGGGCGCCACGCCTTGCAGGGCCCGCGAGCCGGCCGTCGGCGCCAGGTAACGCAACGGAGACCCCCCTACTGTCCGCGCGAACAGCGGGGTCGTGCTGCCGACGGGGTGGTACAGCTGCACGTCGCCCCACGCCACCACGTCCACTATCCAGGCGCCCTCTACGTACCTCAGCCCGTCCACGCGGCCGCTGAGCCGCAGCCAGTAGTCGCCTGCGCTGGCGTACACGTGCGTGCAGACGGCGCCGCCGGCGTGCGCGCACGAGCCGGGCGCCGACCCGTCCCCCCAGTCCACCGTGAAGTTCGCGCCCGGGCCGGCCGTGGGCGCGAGCGTCAGCGCGGCGTGGCGCTAGGGTAGGTCGTGCGCACGAGCGCAGAGAACAGCGAGCGTGAGCACGCGGCGGGCCAGCGCGTCGGGTCCAGCGCCGTGTACGGCGCCAGCTGCGTGCAGTCCACCGAGCCGGGGGCGAGCGCCGGCGTCGTCCAGGCGGTGAGCGCCTCCCGGAAGTCCGGCGAGACGCCCCGGAACAGCTCAGAGAAGCGCGACAGGCTCGGCAACGACGTCCAGCCGCCGACCCCCGTGCGCGTGAGCGCCGAGCCGCCCGCAAACATCTCAGTGACATCCTCGAGCAGGGCGATGTCCCAGCGCGACAGGTCCAGCGTGGCTAGTGCCGGCAGGCCCGCGAACGCGCGGCTGGCGTTGCGCAAGCGGCGCGTGTCCCACCGGCTAGCTCCGTGCGGCCGAGCCACGCCGGTGGAGCCCTCGAAGACGCCTACCGCGGACTCGGCGCCCGACACGTTGAGCCCGTAGCTCGTGTCGCAGCCCAGGTCGGATGTGAGGTGGGCGAAGCTGTAGTCCCAGACGCGCACGAGCCCCGTGTCCGGCAGCGAGTTCAGCGGCGGCACGTACGCGAGCCCCGGCGCCGCGTACAAGTGATAGCCGCTCGTCGCGTGGAAGCGCAGCTCTCCCCACTGCACGATGGCGTCCAGCCGCAGGCCCGCGGGCGCCGTGGCGTGCCAGGCGGGCGTCAGCGCCCAGCCGCGCACGGGGTAGCGTCCGCCGGGGTCCGCCGTCACCGTGTACGTGCCGGGAGCAGCGTACGTGTGCGCGCACGGCGCGGCGCCGGCGTCCAGGCACGGCGTGGGGGGCGAGCCGTCCCCCCAGTCCACCGTGAACGACGTCGGGACGGTGGCCTGCGCCTGCCGACGGCGGCGCGCACTCGGGGCGGTGGGCGGCCACAGGGGCCACACGAACGTGTCCTGCGGGGCCGCCGTCGTCAGCTCGAGGATCGTGACGCCGCCGGGGCACACGACCGAGGGGCACGCCTCCTCTTGGGTCGGGCACTGGAGCGGGTACGGGCACCCGGCGCCGGCGGCCCGCAGCCACCCGCACAGCAGGAGGAGGGGCCACGGGCGCCACGGTTGGCGGGCGGAGGCGGGGTGCATCTGTAGCTCGGGGCGGGTGGTTTAGCAAATGCGGGGGGGGGGGGGGGTGAGGAAGACGGCGTCCCCCCTACCGCCGGCGTGGCGCGGCAGGGAGAGAAGCCCAGGGAGGACGCCTCTTCCTCACCTCCCGCCCCCCCCCCCGCACTGCGCCCCTCCCTGGCACCGGACGCGCCCTCTTGCCAGACGCGGGGCTGAAACCTAGGGTAGGGATGGGGGAGGGGTGCTTTTTTGCTCAAGGCTGTGCTAAAACCTAGGGTAGAGAGGGGGTGCTTTTTTGCCCAACGCGGTGCTAAAACTCAGGGGGGGGGGGGAGTTTGCTCAACGCGGTGGTGAGGTCCGGGCGGCCGGAAGAGTCGCCCCCCTCCGCCGGGAACACGAGAGGCCCTGCTTTCTCGGCCGGGTGGCAAGAAAGGCCCTGCTTGCTCGGTCGGGTGGCAAGAAAGGCGATGCTTTTCCGGCCGGGTGGCAAGAAAGGCGATGCTTTTCCGGCCGGGTGGCAGGAAAGGCGCTGCTTTTCCGGACGGGTGGCATGAGACGGCCGGGCCCTCCCGCTCGGGTGGCTAGATTCGTTTGGCAGGATACGGTCGACTGCCTTTTTCTCCCCCCCCCCTCCCCTCTCCCCTCTCCCTTCTCCCTTCCCTTCTCCCTTCTCCCTTCTCCCTCCCCGCGGCCGAACATTGTGCAGCCCCCCCCCGGGTCTTTCTGTCCAACACTGCTCCGGTGCCCGGTGCCACCGACTGCTTTTTCTGTGATGACGCAGAACCAGGGGAAATTTCCCGTACTACCCGGAAAACTAAGGCCGGCGGGGCGTAAGTGTCCTAATAGCGAGAATCGCCCTGGTGGGTCCAAACCGGCCTGACCTCGCCGGAGGGTTACGGGTGCCACCCGGGTGCAAAACGGCATCGGAGCCAGTCCTGCCTATCGACAACCAACAATCACTAATTTAACATTTTCCCTTTTTTTTACCCGTAAATAGCGGTGTTTTTTTAGTCTTGTTAGGGGCAGTGCCT
>WBZZ01000492.1:25000-40000 GCA_019918135.1 Paulinella micropora
CTCCTGTCCCGGACCGAAGGATCGCCGCGGCAAAGAGCGCAAGGAGTCCTCGGTGTCAGCGGTGATGACCGCTCAAGCGACAGTGGACGACCCCGACCAGGTAAGAACCAGAAAAATATTTGACGCCAAGACCGACACTGCTCTTGAATGCCGCTATGTCGATCCCGGACGTCTGCGTAAGGCAAATGCCCTCCCAGGACGGGTCCTGGCTATTGTCGGACTGAATCAAGGCATCGACAAGGCACTTGACATCTTTGTCATCGTTGACACAGGGTGCAATACCTTAGGCCTTATTCACCCACGCTTGACCGTAAAGCTGGGTCTACTTGAGATGGATTTTCCCAGTCTGACAGCTCGTACGGCTCAGGGAATGATCACGATGATTAGGGATATACGGTTGTATATCAAAGTCCATAGCCCGCGAGGCTGGATGAGTTTTTCCTCTACACTTCCCAACATGTTCCCCCGGGCGCAGATATTTTGCTTGGTACTGCGCTAGGCCTTATCATGCAGACCTGAACATTTCCACGGATCGCGTCTCCACCCTGATGGCATCCAGCCAACAGTGGCCGGCTTTGCCGACACGGGCGGAGAACGAACAAATCCTATTGGACGAGTTCAAAATCCTCAACCCGCCCCAACAGCCTAACGAATTTTCAGACTACGTTTTGCGAAGCAGGACCATTCTAAAACACAGTCCTTGCCAACAGATGGTCACGCTACTGGATCTCCCTTCGGATGATAACGAAGAGGAAGCACAGCAGCAGGATCATAAGGAATGTCCTTTTAGTCTCCTCCCTTTGGTGGAGATCACCACCGACGGGAATGATGACGACGAAGAGAAGGAAGAGAGGGAAGAGAAAACCGATGGTACGGATGACGAGGAAGAAGATAGCGGGGAGCATACTTCTACCCCACAACGAGAAACTCGCTCCCAGACCGAATCGGCCAGACTGAGTCGTACACCGGTCTCGTCGATCCCGGTCACGAATCTTCCCCCGATACAAGAAGAGGCGGATGCGATCCCCAGGGACCACGGTCACCTGCGTCAACCGCGAGGTTAGCCCGATCCGATCTTGGAGAAGGCTTAGCCTCGGCTTCAAGCTCGAGTTCATCGTTCATCGAGCTCGGGGCAAGGCCAACGGGCCACGCAGTTTTCACAGGTGACACCAAACGTTGGTCCATCGCCCGCTCTCTCCGTAGTCAGCTCGCCTCCTAGCGAGTGGGCGCGAAAACCCTGATCCAGAGCCACCCTCGGTCGTTACCGCTCCCCTAGCTATCATCCGACCCCGACCCCGTCGATAATGTCTACTCCGACGTCGACAAAGGAATCAAAGGAAGTGATAGTGATAGAAGATACGCCCCCAGCGGCGAATCGTCGTCGTCGTCTAGTTTCCAGGCCCGCCAAGGCGACCCTACGGTCGCAACCGGCTCGCCTCTACCACGAACTAGCACCTTGCCTGCCCCTTTTCCCCCATCACTCCCACCTTTGGTCCAGCTCCCTCCTTCCCCAAGCGTGCCCCAGGGGACACAACGATCAATAGATTTTCCCACTGTCCCCCTTCGTTACGGATTTATCTCTCCTACTGCAGCCCGGACTTTCCCGACTGGACAAGCCCACCTAACCAACTAACATCTCATTTCCCGCCATAACCCCATCACTGACATTGGTAGGACGGTTAGGCCTGGATAACCTGTTTCCACGGAGAGTAGGTATAGCAACTCCAGCACGAAGGCGATCGGTGGCCCATCCTATAGGCCTAGGTCCCCCTATGGCCACTCGAACACGCGTCGAGTTCGAGTTTTCTTTGAGACGCAGCGGTTTAGCCATTCCGGCTGTCCCACAGATAGGAGGAGTAGCCATGAAGAACCTCTATAATGACAGGAAGACCCTGTTCATTATCCAGAACCCGATTCTACGCCTCCGCCCTTATTTGGAAGACCTGGTTCAGTTGGCCTCACACCCCTTGTGTAACCATTGGTGTTACCACTACCTACCATATGCATACCTCATTCGTGTATTGGGAGTATAAGACGATCCCTCTTTTGACAATACGGACTGTCAACATCCGAGTGGTCCGCCACCGCCTCGATATCCGACCGGTTCTCGAAGGTGGCGGCTACCAGATCCCAACAACCAATGAGGGCAAAATAGACGAGGATGCGTGTGAATCCCGTGTATTAAACAGGTACAGGTATGCGGGTACGAACCAATTCATTTACGTGGCCACGCGCATACGCACGAATCAGCTGATGCGATCAGTGGAATACGTAGCCCCAAGGGTTCAGCATGCCACGACATGGGCCCGGATATCCCGGCACCAGATGTCAGATGTCCTGAGTAGGGTTACCGCTGAAGATAGGATTTTCGAATTCCTAGATAACGAAGGATTTATCGCGCCCTATATCGCTCCAAGGTATATCGACTCCCAGGTCGCCCTCACCTTTACGGGTATTGCACTGAAATGCAAAAACGTTTGTCACCCGGGTGGCAGTTGTGTGATACTTCGTATATCAAAAACATAAAAATTGATAGGAATACGTTATGGAATTTGGTTTCTGTTGGGTTGACTATAGAGCACAGAATTTTGAAAAGTCCGAGTAGACCCTACTCCGACATTTTTTGTGTGTGCACATAATTCAAAGTATCTGAGAGGGGGAAACCTTACTGAAAAGATCAACTAGGTCGCATCTGAGAAGAACTATCGGCAGCTCAAACAGACTGCACAGCAACAGTAATCTACGCCCAAGCGCACAAGTAACGCAGAAGCCTATCGTACAACCTGTGTAAGTCTTCGTATGTTTCCATGGGTTAGGTTATACGACCAGCTAGTATCACGACACGACGTGGAAACATACGAAGATTGCCAGTGGTACTTGTAATATCAGACTGGACCATCCGCGTCCGGGCGAGGTAGAAGTGTTAGACAAAATCAATTTATCTAGCAATGCTACCTCGCCCGAGTAACGTTGTCATCAGGCGCAGAAAATTTGCATTTCCAAGTCACCAACAATCGCGCAACTTAGAAATACAAATTTTCCAACATGCAACAGTTCATCCTCAGAGAACCCAGCTTCTTGTAGCCTTTCATTCTTTCCCTGAGTACGATGATTGAAATATTTAAGGCAAGAAAAATTGTACTTGTGGGTGCACAATGGGGAAATCAATAGGAGACAAATGGTTGAGAAAATATTGACAGCAAGGTAGGTTACCACGCGGGACTGGAGTGTAGTCTGGACCTAACTGTAAACGTGGTCACCAATCCTTGAGGCATGAGCTACCACGTCGACGGTGCTTTTGTCAGCGCTTCTGATCTTGTTTCAGTGCTGGAGCAGAAGCGATGAAAAAACCAAAATCACGAACCAAGGAAGAAGGAACGAGAAGATCCCGTCCGAAGAAGCAAAGAAAAAAATCAGGGTTCGACGTATCTGAATGCAGCGAGGTAATTTTGAATATTTACTTCACTGAATTTAGACCGAGAAAGAAGGAATTATTCCGTAGTACGTTCGATCTCGCGTAAAAGCAGCCAATCACGCCACATCATCGTCGTTGTGCATTGGTAATTCTCTACCGCTGTCTGCAGGTGGTAGATAATTACCAATGCGCCAGTAACTGAGGAAACAGTCCATGCAGAGGACCAAGTTTCCTACTTTATTTTTTTTTATGCAAAGCTTAAATGATTTCTATCACTGGAATTACACTTGTGGGCAGTAATTTCAGAGAGGTTAACCATATCCTTGCAAGTTATATTTTCAGGAGTAGGGTCTACTCCGACTTTTTTTTTGTGATCACTCACTCATTGCAGCCGGCTTGTAATTTACAATATCCAGTTTATGGACTCCCAGCCTAACTGATGAAAGAATCTCTAAAAAACATTCCCAGCTCTGGCGCGGCTTGCTGAATTTGTTACTCTCTGTCGTAATGTTGTTTTGACAAGTCAGAAGCTGATAACAATCTAACTCAAATTAGACAAAAACTATATTTCTTGAAACTAAATCAAACCTATTTCATTGCCAACACCTAAGATTGGGTATCCCATTTCAAAGTAAAGCCTTCAACATTACAATTTCCTTTTGTTGTTGCTTTTTTTTGGGAGGTTCTTCTTCAGAGGAGGAGCCTTCATCGTCCGATTCAGATGAAGAGCTCGATTCGGTGCTCGAAGTTTGAGAGACCTGAGAAATATTCTTCTTGACAGCATTGATCCTGCGCTGGTTTCTTGAGCGCGCGTGCTCAACAGCCTGAACGATGTCTAGACCTGGAAGATTCAGGAGCCTAACGTCTGTCGTGATGAGTCTCACCACTGTGTCCCTTATTTTTTGGTGTCTTTTGTCAGTATGTCGACCTCTTTTCCCCAGTGAACCATCAGTGGCGGGTTAAGTTTACGACCTTGTACCAAGTTGGACCCATCCGCGGCGCAAAGGAAAAAGTTTTCGTCTGGCGTGATCTTGAATCTGACCTCAAGATTGGGATCCTTACCTTGTCTGCGCAACCTCTCCATGGCCTGCTGATCTTTGCGGTGAGCTTTTCTTTTTTCTCAACGTACCTGCCCAAGAACACGTCTTCTTCCTGCCCAAACCATCGCACCCTCATCCAGGTAGCATGCTTGTGCCGATCCTTGAAGATGTTAACGACCTTGAACAGACAAACTGGCTGCTGTGCCGCTTCGCCTCCTTGGCCATACTCCACCCTTGCCAACACCATGTCGTGGGGCTGCAAGTAGCTCTTGCGTTTCTTGACCAGACTGGTTTTCAAATCGCCCTTCTTTTTCTCCTTGCCCTGTGTAGGTCGACCAGCGTCGGGAAAGGGAAGCTCGAAACGATCCAGCTCCTCGATATTTCCTTCGTGTGCGTTTTCCGCATTAAGCAGGTGAAAAACACCGCCAGGGCGAACATCCCTCGTGTCGACTGCCTGTGAAGGTCGAGAATTTTGAGGGCGACCACGTTCGATGAAAAGATCCGTTTCGCGTCCTTCATTATCGTTGCCAACCGGTTGCCTCAATCTGGAAGTCTGAGCATTATTTGTAGCTGTTGATTGCCGCTCGGTTTGCACCACAGCACCGGAGCCGAATCCTCCAGAAAAAGAATTTTCTGTGTGCGCTTGGTGCATAACATTGTCAGGGCGAGGTTGTTGCTCTACATCTTCTCCAGATCCGACGTCCATGGCTTCAGGTTCTTGTGCAGATTCCTCCTGCTCAGGCTAAAAAGCAGATAAGGAACAGCATTCAGATTCAAAGTTTGTTTCACAAGTTTCAAATGTCGGAGTAGACCCTACTCCGACTTTTTTTTTGTGTTATTGTTTCGATATCAAGTTACACAGCAAAAGTAGTATGCAAAAACAGCAAACAACAAAACATAGCAAACTGAACAGCATGGCTTGACCTCTTGTTTTCCTTCAGGGTCGTTGTCCCCAAGTAGTTGTTTGTAAAACACCCACGCGTCTTCACCGGTGGTTTCCTCGTCCAGGATTAAGTTGCGCGTGCAGACTCCATCTCCATGCAGCAGATGTCTTTGGATTGCGTATATTGCGTTTGTTTTCTTGGCGCGATTGATTTTATTTTCTTCATCAGAAAGTTTTTTACTGATGACGACGTCTCGTTGCGCCGATGCCCGCTCCAAGCACTCTTGACAGTCCTCCGACTGTTGCTTTAACTCTTTCGCACGAAACTTTCGCCAGTGGCGCAGCGTGTTTTCGGTCGGCTCACGACGCCAACCTCTTCGTTTTCCAGGCCCTTCCTGCCAATGCTCTGCAGCGGAAGTGTTGGAATCGAAATCCTCCTCTTGCAATTCACTCTCGTTCTGTTTGAGATGTCTGGCAAGGCTGGAGATGACATTGTCAAGCTCCGTTATGGAAAACAGGGAAATGGCTGGAACAACGTAGAGTTGTCTGGGCAGCACGAGCTGAATGTTTTCTTCGGACGGTATCCAACATTCCATGCGCATCCATTCCTTGGTCTGTAGGCGCACCTGCCCTCGTTCATCGACACAGGTAACATCAAACAAGAACCCGTGGATATCGCCACAGGTAACATCAAACTGCTGGTCGACGTCGGCGTGGGTATGGCCCGCGGCCAGAAAGCTGATTTCTACCTGCTTGAAAACCTCTGCTTGGACAAGAGAAGCCGCCCACGCGAAAAAAACGTGCGTTTTGTTGTCTGAGTTGGTGTTGTCCATCTGGATTAACAGGTATGGTGCAACTCGACCGTTCGTTTTTTCAGGAAACGAAAGGAGTCCATCAAGCAAGTGATAGTCGTGTCGGCAGTGTGCGGTACATCTGCGGGTGCAACATACAAGCATGATCCCACCTCGTGAACTAGCACACAGATGACTCGTGCTTGGGTAGTCTGGGCCTGTTGTTCGCGGTCCCTCTTTCCGTTGGCAAATGGAACGGCAGTTTTTGCTTGGTCCATACCATCGATCGCCATGCTGGCATAATCCATCCAGTGATGGGTCGCCTTCTTGACGTGGTCCTGCCTGTCCTGACGAAGCTCTTGGAAATGTTCAGACTTGCGCCGACGAACCTCGAGAATCTCTTCTTTGGTTTGCGCTGCAAAAAGAAGATCAAAGGTTTCTTTGCAAAAAAAACCACATTTTCCGATGAGAGCATGCTTCTTGATGCGGAGGTTCCAGAACTGCGATGGTTTGTGCTTGGTTCCTTTCCAAACCTTGCGGAACATGGATTCACTCTTCTTCCAGTCCATCCACGGATAATCGATTTCTGCCTGATGGATTGCACACCTCCAGTACTCTCTCTTGCTCTGGTACGGTAAGTACGTAAACTTAGACGCAGGGTCCTGCTCTCCAATTTCCTTCTATCAAAATGCACAAAAAAAATGCGCGAAACACGAGATTGTGTAAAAGGTTTGGAGCAATCACAGTGAGAATACATCGGAGTAGGGTCTACTCCGACATTTTTTTGTGATGAATTATTGTTCGAACAATGAGCTTCATGATTACACACATTTATAACATCTGTATAACAAAAAACAAAAAAATGATTTTCCAGCTAACTGACCTTGGCATCTTGAAGGTATTTAATGAAGAAGCCTTCCTTCAAGCCGTCTCGATCACCTGCAATATCCGCCCGAAGAAGTCTTCGTTGGTTCGGGTTAGCGAGATGGATACCCCAATACACATTCCATCGATGATGGGTTAAACCATAGATTCGACGGACGCAAGCTCTGCAAAATTGGAACTGGCAGACGAGTGCAGTTGTCAAGCCTCCTTGTACCTTGATGTTTCTATTACTGCGCATGAGTTCCAAAATAACTTCACTCTGCTGTACTCTTCGCAATTTGCAGAAACGAAGCCTTTTCATGGCAAGACGATTGATCAATTCAGGAGTTTGATCTTCTTGCGACACGAGGCAGCATTGCTTGATGCGATCAAGATCAACGTCCCATGAATCAGCAAGGGCGGCCTTGGGATATCTGAACAAATTGTATTCATATTTTCAATGGAAAAATTAAGAAAATGTAATTTCAAATACTCATCTAAAAAAAAAGTCGGAGTAGACCCTACTCCGAGAAAATAAAATACTTTAAGTGCAACAGTAAACGAAGCTCATAGTGAAATAATAACGATCACGCATCAGAAAAAAAAATTGGAGTAGACTCTACTCAGAGAAAAGAAAAAACAGCACAATATGGAGAAGACATTTCTGACACGTCCATAAAGATACTTTTTACCTTCGCAATCGACGCGATTTTTCTCTTCTAGATCACGATGGGGATCATTGGCGGACTGCTCGTCTTCAAGTCCACCATCTCGAAGCACAACTAATTATTGAAAGGAATCACCCAGAACAGTTTTTGCTAAAGTTGCAAAATCAAGCTCATGTTCTGTTTCTACGTCGTCGACGTGGCTGCAGGAATGCAAATGCATGTGTTTTCCGATATCTTGCGGTGAAAGGATCTCTCCATCCTTTCTTGGTGAGTCCGAAAACATGGATATCGAAGAGAAAGACGGGCTGCTGGAACTAGACGCGGAGGGAGCACTACTGATTGACAACCTGTGCCCTCTTGCTAGCGCCCGGCCCGCAGAAAAAGACGCGATGCTTGCTGTAGATGAGCTATTTCCAGGCGACGATGAAACATCGCGATTTTGAGGGTGCATGGAAAAGTCGAAAAGGTGTCAAATTGGAAAAAAAAAACTAAAAAATGCTTTTTCCCGGGCTCACAGACAAAAATATCCGAATAGAGTCTACTCGGACGTTTTCAGCATTTTGGTGTTTGTAGGAAAACCAATGTATGACGATGACAAGAAAAGCATCATTTTTTTTTTGAAAATTTGATTTTTTGGAGGGAATTTCAAATCAAATTTTCAATTTAAAGGCACTTGCCACGTTCCTTTTGCTCAAATGCGGCAAAGGAGAAATAAGTGTAGGAAAAATTTGGTAATGAACGGTGCTCATGGCTAAAAAAATATCCGGCAGAGAAAAACGGAAAGCAAAAATGGTCCAATTTATCATTGCGCCATTTACAACGTTCAGGCCTATTTTTTGTGGCACGCTCCGAATTTTACAGGTCGCGCGTCCCTTGGGTCATGTGATTCCTCAGATCTCGACTTGGGATCAAAGTCGAAAATGCCTACTGAGCCGGGTACAGACCCTGCTCTTGACTGGCTCGCCACCGAACACCATTATTTTTTGGTATCAGGTGCAATTGCTTGAAGATGCCGAGAACGCGAGGTGGTAAAACACCTACTACTAAGGACACCAAGACGAGACCAACTGCTTCCAACAGAGCAGCCGGGGGGGCCCGTTCGCGTACGAACGCGGTAAATTTTTTAACCTCGATTTCTAATAAAAAAAAAGTCGGAGTAGGGTCTACTCCTATGTTTTTTTTTTTTTGTTTGTTCACAGGCTAACGAGTACAGCGTTCCATGCAAAAAAGCCGAGATGACAATTGCTGTGCTTCCTCCGCAACCTCGCAGGGGCAAGGGAGGAGCTCCTGAAATGAGGTGGAACATCAAACCCTTGGAACAGGGTGCAGGGCAGGTCCAGTTGGATCCTGAAACAGACATCGAGAAGATTCTTTTCGATCCAACTGAATTGGAGACCAAGATTGTTTTGAACGATGGCAAGCGGTACGTCATGTCTGTAATTTTGTATCAATCACATTCTTGGAAATTTACTGTTTCAGCCAATTTTTTTTGTTTGTTGTTTTTGAGATTTTTTTAAAAAAACTTTTAAAATCAAAATCCTCAATTTTTCGGTTTGTGATAACTAGGTACTCCGTCGTGAGCTCAGATTTCATTCCTCTCAAGGTTGGAAATCTTTACTTGTTCATGGTGTTCAGGAAGAGTGGCCCAAGGTACTTTTCAGCCTCTTTTTTTTTACAAAAAACCGTTACTTTTCCCAGCGTCCCATGTTTTTATCACAGCCTATAATTTTGATGTCTGGACAGTCATATTTTCATGTTGTGATAATGTATCCTGTCACACAATCTGAGAAAATAGTAGTAGACCCTACTCCGACTTTGTTTCTGTGATGACTGCTAAAATTTCGTTGTTGCTTTTGGTATAATTTTGGTCCTTCAAGGAAAAAAGGAAATTTTGCGTATTCACAGAGCTTTGATTTTGTGTTCAGTTGTTCGCCAAGTGGTCCGCATTGAAACTTGCAAGCCAAGAGGAACTACAAAATGTGGTCGTGGACGAGTCCAAGAAGGAATACTGCTTTTTCCTTATGCTTACCGCGCTCAATAACAACCATTGGAGTGCCAAAGTGAGAAAACTGAAACAAGCATGGTAACTTTTCCTTTCCTTTTGTTGCTTTTCAAGCTTCTCTGATGTCTCGGCCGTTTCACACACACAAAAAAAATCGGAGTAGACCCTACTACAAATTATATTTTTTGACAGGAGCAGGCCGGAAATTTTGGACTCAATTGTCGAAAGAGCGGGCCTCATGATTCCAAAGCGCCAACGTGGTAAGCATTCTTCCTGCCTTTTGCATTCAATGTAGTCATTCATAATTCTTTAATTGTGTTGTTCTCAGGTTCAACCCCTGAAGTTTCTGCCTCGTCGACATCGTCGACGTCGTCGTCTTCGTCTTCTCCATCGTCGTCGTCTTCTTCGTCGTCGTCGTCGTCTTCGTCTTCTTTACCACCAACGATCTACATCTTGCCTAGTGATATTTCTCGATCTGGATCAGGATTAAAATCAGCAACCTCGGCAGCTCCCACAGCTCAGGTGTCAACTCCCAAGCCGGCACCAACCCTGAATTCTTCAACATCACCGCCCAATCCCTTGCTTGAAGAAAAGCATGAAACCGAAGTTCAAACTGTGGCTGTTAAACCTGAGAAGGAATCTGAGGACCCCCTTGCGCCCAAACCAGTTGCAAATCCTCAATCACCATCAGAGGAAGCAAGGTAAGAGGTTGTTTCAGTTACATCTGTCGAGAAGGGAGACGATGGGGAATATGAGGAAGAAGATGAAGATGAATAAAGTGAAGCCGACACCACTCAGTCAAGCAAGTCCAAACGATCTTCTTCTAGCAAGCTCCCGTCACTGAAGCGAAAACAAGGCAAAGAAGAAAAGGATACAGACAATGCCGGCAATCACAAGAAGAAACGCAAGAAAGCTTCGAAGCCCAAGAGCACTGGTACCGCGAGGCTGAAATCCCAGGAAGCCAGGAGGAAACCAGGCAACAACAAGAAAGGACTTCAGAAATCATGCAACAAGAAGCTTTGAAAAATCAATTGCTCAGAAAGGCTTCTTATTGCTCGACGTTGAAGAGCGCTCTTTCCAGATAAAAAGAGACCATTTGGTCGGGGTGAAAGAAATTTTTATTCCCCGCATGGAACTATGGCAAAGTCGTCCCTTCCTCAAAGATCACGCCCAGTCTCTGTCTACCAAGTTGGCTGAGAAACTGAACCATACCTTGTTCCAGTGAAGCTCACTGAACAAGGCAAGAAAAATGTGAGGAATTTGACTGAGAATTACATCGACCCTTTCTGGAATAACACCATGAACTGGCATCAATTCACCAGCAAGGAGCAGTTCGAAGCTGAGGCTCCCTGACTTTATGGTGAGGGCAAGGTCAATCAAAACACCGAAATGCAGTGGCCACCTTTTACATTCAGCCAGCAATTTCCCAGCAACAAGCACCAGGACATCTACTATCTTGTCATCGGTGGGAGATCTCCGAACCGCAAAACATTACCGAAGTCCGATATCCGATCCATACTCGGTATGACCAACTTCATTCAGGCGCATATTCCTTACTACAGTAACTCTCGCTTGGTGGCGCCGCTCTCCGATCTGCTCAAGTTTTCGAACGCCCGGCCCCGGGACCCAAATTTTTCCGTGATAAGAGAAGAAATGCTTCACAAAGCTCAAGCGTGTTCTGACATCGCTGCCGATCCTCGCCAAGTACGATAAGACGCAACAGCTCTATCTTCGGACAGACGCCAGCATCGTTGGCATCGGCGGAGCTCTACAGTCGGGCCCTGAAAACTCCGCACCCGTAATTTTTTTTATTTTTCGCTTAAATTCACGGATACTCAGTCTCGGTGGGTCACGTATGTTCGGGAAGCTCACGGTATAATTTACGGTGTCCAGCAATCCCGTTACTATATCGACGCTAGTGATTATCCATTGACTATCGTCACGGATCATCGCCCGCTCATATGGCTATACCACGCCAGAAGCCCGATGGTTGTTGGCTGGGTCCTAGACCACCTACAAGCTATTCGCTTCAAGGTGGAATACATTCAGGCTAAACAGAATCTCCTTCCTGATGCACTCTCTCGTATTCCTTGTATATCGCCCGGTCAACCCACTCTCCTTGGGGAAGTCAAAGCGATGAATCAGCTACTGGACACAATCCCGGCTACTATGTTACAGTCCGGTGGACAATCCTTTTGGCTCGCGATTAAAGGTAGTCATCCGCAATCAGACACGCGTTTTAAGAGGCACGACTGTCGAATTCTGCGCGGTGCACCAACGATCAAGACCTTACAGGCCCCATGGGACTGTGCCATAGTCATCCCGTCAGCGGAGCGCGCTCCGGAAGTAGCCCGTCAACTTTTTGCTCTCAACAAGCCTTTTGCTGTACTCGTTCCTCAGGACATGGTACATCTCATACCCGACGGTAAGACCATCTCCCGCGAAACAGTCTTGGCATGCCACAAGATCGTCTTTCTCGAGGACAACCTTGTGTGGCTTGTTCATAACTTTGGATTGGATCGCCACGCCGTGCTCAATAATATTATATATGCTACATCACATGCCCCTCGCGTCACACAATATCCAGTCAGCGCAAAAAGAAGATCCCATTTTGAACCGCTTTGGGACGGATCTACATCTATCGGCCAGGGTAATACTTTCCTCGTTCTCAAGGGAGGGCTAGCGGTGCATATTATGCCCGACCGCTCCCGCCGCATATATGTTCCAAACCCCCTCATACGCAAGCTAGTCTCCCATGCTCACTTGATCCAGAATCACTCAAATGTACCCACCCTTGCCCCATATATTCATCAACGATACACATGGTTCGGACCCGATGGGAAAGACAGGATGCACGCAGACATTGAGGCTATCCTTAAAGATTGCCACTTTTGTCAAATATCGCACGGCCGCTATAACTAGTTAGTCTGGAACCATCCAGGTCAAGCTATAGGCATAGATCATGTTCTGTAGACATCGAAGGCGTACTCGAGCAGTACGTGTTAACTATAGTCAATCTATTCGCAGGTTACTTACTGTTTATTCCAGTCATATCCACCATTGCTGAGGAGACCGTTGAGACCATTCTCGCCCGATGAGTTTGCCTTTTTGGTTTTCCGGAGGCCATCCTATCTGACGATCATGGATCTTTCCGTGGCAATCTTGCCAAGGCCTTCAGAATCTGCAGCATGACAGGAAATTCAATCGAATGGCTCACTACTGCGCCATACTCTCACCATCAGTTAGGCATGGTAGAACGCAGGCATCAAAGCCTCCGCCGCGCTATTCAGGCGCTCACAGACAAGGACAAGAAGGCTTGGCCCAAGGCCATGCCAGCCCTATCGTTCTCCCAGAACACTTACGTCTCCACCGCCACCGGCGTCTCGGCTTTCGAAGATATGATGGCTCGCCAGCCACGTACATCAATGGACATTTTCGACTCTCCCGAAGTCATCGCTGAACGCGCGGCCCGATCAGCCGCCGCAATGACTAAGTCTGGTTCGACAACCGTCCAGACATCGGACCAACTCGACACTCTCCGCCTAGCGGATTGCTGTCACGGCGTATATCAAGGAATGCGCTTCCTTTACTCGCAAGGCTGCCAACGAACAGAAGAACAGGCAACGGCGACGCAAACTACCCGATTGGAAGGTGGGTGACCGAGTCACAGTCTACCGCCCCAAGCAATAAGGTGTTCCCGCCTCCTCCGTTCTTCAACACGACGGCCCGTACGTTATATTGGGGAAGCCCTCCAATAATACTTTTCGCCTCCGCCACGAACACACCAACAGGGTCCTCCGCAAAATCGATATCGCGCACCTCAGCCCATACACGGCCCCGACGGACTCGGCTCAAACCATCGACAAGGTCCGGGATCAGGAACACAATGAAGACAAGAAGGACTACGCTGTTGGCGAGGTGATAGCCTTCATCGACGATAGCTTGCTCAAGTTAGGAATGATCATGGACGAAGACCACACGGATGACCGCGACGACTTCCGGGTCCACCAGCTCTGCATCACTTCGCTATCTAACATTGCAATACCGCCCAGTTTACGTGGAGCCGGTCACACATCCGGACGGCACTGTCAAGGAAGGACCGACGCATCTCCAATGGACGAAGCCTCTCAACTCCTAGAAGAAGATGACACTCGACAGCGACAACGATCAAGTTGTACACACACGCTATCTAACATTGCAATACCGCCCAGTTTACGTGGAGCCGGTCACACATCCGGACGGCACTGTCAAGGAAGGACCGACGCATCTGAAATGGACGAAGCCTCTCAACTTCTAGAAGAAGATGACACTCGACAGCGACAACGATCAAGTTGTACATCGGGATATCCAGTTCAGGCCGAGCTCCAACAACAAGTCTAAGGGTTATATCAATCCCGACCAACTAAAACGTTTACGCAAACCTTACAACTTTAAGAAGTACGAATTTCATGTCTTCAAGACTTTGAAATCGAAGTAGACTCTCAAGTGGTTCTTGTTTTTGAATCATCCACTGATTCGTTTTTATATATCGCTTAACTCTTCACCCAACAAATTAATATTTTCTAGATGCTTGTATGATAGTAATATTCTCATATTTTGAATAGTGATCAGCTAAGGCAGGTCACACAATGTTATTACCGCTTCGAACACGTAGTGATAGTGCCGGTTGTCTCTACGCTCCCGTAGTACTCATGATGTATGTTTGGTATGATCATATATACTATATATCCTGCCTCTGCATGTTGATACTACAGTGACCTTGATCATTACGCTCACACATATACACAGCGTGACACACACATAATCACGAATTGATCTACATCTGCAATCTTTTTGATTTATTTTCTCAAGTTTTACTTCTATTTATTCACATATCAATCAGTCAATCATCTGCGGTTACGAAGTTCGTTTCGATCGCAACTCCAACCTAAAGTTATGGTCTGGGGGGGGGGGAAGGTGTGGCAGGGAGGGGGGGTGGCCAGTGAAGTTATCGTAATAAATACAGTATCTGACTGAACTATCAATCTTGTGTTACTTGCCTTGAAACGTATTTCAAGTTTATATTTCAAGTTTAACTTCTATTTTTAGTTATATTAATTTATTTTTCTGTTTATTTATCAACTGTCATAGCTTGTAGTTGTTTCAAAGATTGCAAATTTACCTCATTGACATTAATATTATTTATTTCCTAACTTGGAACCGGAAAAAATAGGTACAAGGAAATAACGTGTAGATATAGTGAAAAAATGCAATAGTTAACATTTTCCAAAAAGCTAACTGGTAAAGGAAAACAAATTGATATGTTAACAGCAGTTGAAAACGTACTTTTTTCAACTT
>WBZZ01000492.1:50000-62500 GCA_019918135.1 Paulinella micropora
AATGGCATATCCTCAACGGACATAAGCCTCCAATACCCTTGTTCGAGGTCCTCCACCCCCCCCGTGTCAGTCTCTCGCCTGATGATCGGGGCCACCGATGGAGCTCCTGAGGGCAAGACTGCACTAAGCCGAGGAGGTTATTCCGCAGTCCCAGCAACCTCTTGCAAGACGTCACCGAATGTGCAAGTGCATACACCAAGCGCGGTTGCTAGAGCTGCCTCGAAACCCCACCCATAACAATCTGGTGTCTGCTGGGTCCTGGGCTATCAACCAGCATATGCGGAGTTTAAGATCTTTTACGCGCGCAACGACCCTCCTCCCCAGCATCTACCACCAAAGGGTTATGAGTTGGCGTCACAGTTTAACGCCTTGAGGCCATTGGGCTGAATAATAATAATAATAACAATAATAATAATAATAATAATAATAATAATAATAATAATAATAGTAATAATAATAGTGATAGTACTAGTAATAGTAATAGTACTAGTAGTAGTAATAGTAATAGTCAATAATAATAATAATAATAATAATAATAATAATAATAGTAATAATAATAATAATAATAATAATAATAATAATAATAATAATAATAATAATAATAATAATAATAATAATAATAAGGGGCTGCGCCAACATCTGCAAGGATGGTTTGCAGTGCGCTTCGCGCATCCCCCCCCCCCCCCCCCTTTGGGAGCCCTCTCTCTCTCTCTCTCCCTTCCCGTCGTCGCTTTTTCTCATTCTCACAAGCACAACTTTTACAGCCTTGGAGCAATCTCAGCCATTCACTGGGGCACTACTTGTCATTACATTCGAAAGTAACAATTTCAACTATATCCTAAAAAAGAGCTCACAAGCTTGCGAAAACACAAAGAATCAGCCTGCAAGCCCCTCTAATAATGATCACCTGCTAATGTCATAAGGTAGTTCGGTGTTGTCGAGCGCACGCAGGGGCTGGGAGCCCCTCCTAAGCTCTGAAGAAAAGCGTTACACTCCTGCGCGAAGTCTAAGCACACAGAGAGAAGGTAGGCAGGTAGGTAGGCAGGTAGGTAGGTGTATAGGTAGATAGGACAGCGGAAGACTACTCGGCGAAGTCCAACACACAGGCAGGCAGATAGATAGATATAGATAGATAGATAGATAGATAGATAGATAGATAGATAGATAGATAGATAGGTAGGTATTGGATAGGTATGAGTATTACAGGTGAGGATTGCGGAAATGTATGTATGTGTCTGTCTGTGTAAATATAGAGGTATCGATGTAGATATAGATAATACCTGAATGTATGTGCTGTGTGCTGTACTTGTCACAACGACGGAAGACGAGAGCGACGGAGAAAAAGAAAATGGCAAGGACTTCGGGTATGCATGTTTATATGCATGTATGTGTGTGTGTGTGTGTGTGTGTGTGTGTTTGCGTAAGTGCATGTGTGTTTGTGTTTGTGTGTGTGTGTGTGAGAGAGAGAGAGAGAGAGAGAGAAAGAGAGCGTGTTGTGTGCTGTACTTGTCACGACCGACGGAAGACGACGGCGACGGATAGCGAATTTTTGAGAGAGAGAGAGAGAGAGAGAGAGAGAGAGAGACTTGAGTGATAGGTGTGCATCTTATGTATGTTATGTGTGTATGTATGTGTGCTGTGTACTGCACTTGTAACTACGACGGAAGACGAGGGCGATGGAGAGCGAGTTTGAGACTGAGCGATGGTTGGCTCTACGTGTGGGGGGGGCGACAAGTGGCAGTAAAAAGGCATTAGAAAAGGACATTAAGGAAATGAAAAGGACATTAAGGCAATGGACAAGGACATTAAGGCAATAGAAAAGGACATTAAGGCAATATATGTATGATTAATTTTTATGTGCGGTGTGCTGTACTTGTCGTGGTCACGACGGAAGACGACGGCGAGGGAGAGCGTGTTTGAGACTGAACGAGGGGTGACGTCTCAATGGCAGGCGAATTGGGAGGCGATTGCGAGAGGGTCTAAAAAACAAAAATGGGATACATGACATACATAAGTACGTAAATACTTACGTGCATACATACACATAAGAAATATATATTGAGTGATGTGGAGTCTCCGGCGCAGGTGATGAGATAGATAGATAGATAGATAGATATATAGATAGATAGATAGATATAGATAGATAGATAGATAGATAGATAGATAGATAGATAGATAGATGGATGGATGGATGGATAGATAGATAGATAGATAGATAGATAGATAGATAGATAGATAGATAGATAGATAGATAGATAGATAGATAGGAGTGATGTGGAGTCTCCGGCGCAGGTGATAATAGATAGATAGATAGATAGATAGATAGATAGATAGATAGATAGATAGATACATAGATAGATAGGGGATCGAGAGCCAGTCTACAAGTACATATTATACATATATGGCATACATCCCCTACCACTTTAGCTGCCAAGCAGATTTCACCTATCGCTATATATTCATGTTATGTATATGTATGTATGTATGCATGTATGTACAAATGGCGTACACACGTATAGTTCATAATGTACATTCATACATGCATACGTAGTCACACATAAATATATAACAGGGGATTGTGAGTGGATCTAACGAAACATACACACATATAATACATAAAGTACATACACACACACACACACACACACACACAAGAAAAAAATGACGTACATACACGCATACATACATTACATACATATATATAACATAGATCAGATTACCGGAGACTGAGAAGCGGAGGCGGGGGGGCTCGATGAGGCCGGCGCCGAGGGGGACATGGAGGGCGAGAGGCTGGAAGTAAACGCTGAAAAGAACAGAGGACAGGAATACGCTCTCTCTCTCTCTCTCTCTCTGTGGTGTGGTGTGGTGTCTCTCTCTCTCTCTCTGGGGTGTGTGGTGTGGTGTGTGTGTGTGTGTACCGATGTCGAAGGGGACATCGACGGCGAGGAGGGAGTAAAGAGGAGTGAGTAAAGAGGAGGGAGTAAAGAGGAGTGAGTAAAGAGGGAGTAAAGAGGAAGGAGTAACGAGGAAGTGGTAAGAGGAGGAAGGAGTAAGGAGGAAGTGGTAAAGAGGAGGAAGAAGTAAAGAGGAGGGAGTAAAGAGGAGGAGGGAGTAAAGAGGAGGAGGGAGTAAAGAGGAGTGAGTAAAGAGGAGGAGTGAGTAAAGAGGAGGAGGGAGTAAAGAGGAGGAAGGAGTAAAGAGGAGGAAGAAGTAAAGAGGAGGGAATAAAGAGGAGGAGGGAGTAAAGAGGAGTGAGTAAAGAGGAAGGAGTAAAGAGGAGGAGGGAGTAAAGAGGAGGAGTGAGTAAAGAGGAGAAGGGAGTAAAGAGGAGGGAGTAAAGAGGAGGAGGGAGTAAAGAGGAGGAGGGAGTAAAGAGGAGGAAGGAGTAAAGAGGAGTGAGTAAAGAGGAGGAGTGAGTAAAGAGGAGGAGTGAGTAAAGAGGAGGGAGTAAAGAGGAGGAGGGAGTAAAGAGGAGGAGGGAGTAAAGAGGAAGGAGTAAAGAGTAAAGAGGAGGAGTGAGTAAAGAGGAGGAGGGAGAAAAGAGGAGGGAGTACACGCTGACGAAAACAGAGATCAAGAATAAGCTCTATGTCTTTTCGCTCTCTCTCTCTCTCTCTCTCTCTCTCTCTCACACACACACACACACGACGACACGCCAGAGAGAGAGAGAGAGAGAGAGAGAGAGAGAGAGAGAGAGAGAGAGAGAGAGAGAGAGAGAGAGAGAGAGAGAGAGAGAGAGAGAGAGAGAGAGATGAGCAAACGTACTGCCACTTCCGATTTGTCCGTTCTCTCCACTACTGTCATCTCCGTCGTCAATATCGCCGTCCTCGGTGGTGTTACCAGGCTTGAAAACCCCTAAGAAGGTAAGCAAGTAAGTAGGTAGGTAAGTAGGTAGGTAGGTGGGTAGGTGGGTAGGTAGGTAAGGAAGTGTGTGTGTATGCGTGGTGTGTGTGTGGGGTGTGTGTGTGTGTGTCTGTGTGTGGGGTGTGTGTGTGTGTGTGTGTGTGTGTGAGAGAGAGAGAGAGAGAGAGAGAGAGAGAGAGAGAGAGAGAGAGAGAGAGAGCTGGACCTTTCTTGCCCTTTTTGCCACCTTTCTTGCTTCGCTGCCGATCCGGTCTCCCTGTGGAGAGAGAGAGAGAGAGAGAGACAGAGAGAGAGACAGAGAGAGAGAGAGAGAGAGAGAGAGAGAGCTGTTGTGAAAAGCAAAACGTTCATGTTATGCATGTAATGATGATAGGCTTGCTCCACCAATAGAAGCAAATGTAGATTTGTACAAGTGTCTGAATGTATGTGATATAGCGAAAAGAACAACAATGATGATGATGATGAGAAGAAGAAGAAGAAGAAGAAGAAGAAGAAGAAGAAGAAGAAGAAGAGGAAGAAGAAGCAGCAGCAGCAGCAGCAGCAGCAGCAGCAGCAGAAGAAGACGAAGACAAAGACAAAGACAAAGACAAAGACAAAGACAAAGACAAAGACAAAGACAAAGACAAAGACAAAGACAAAGACAAAGACAAAGACAAAGACAAAGACAAAGACAAAGACAAAGACAAAGACAAAGACAAAGACAAAGACAAAGACAAAGACAAAGACAAAGACAAAGACAAAGACAAAGACAAAGACAAAGACAAAGACAAAGACAAAGACAAAGACAAAGACAAAGACAAAGACAAAGACAAAGACAAAGACAAAGACAAAGACAAAGACAAAGACAAAGACAAAGACAAAGACAAAGACAAAGACAAAGACAAAGACAAAGACAAAGACAAAGACAAAGACAAAGACAAAGACAAAGACAAAGACAAAGACAAAGACAAAGACAAAGACAAAGACAAAGACAAAGACAAAGACAAAGACAAAGACAAAAGACAAAGACAAAGACAAAGACAAAGACAAAGACAAAGACAAAGACAAAGACAAAGACAAAGACAAAGACAAAGACAAAGACAAAGACAAAGACAAAGACAAAGACAAAGACAAAGACAAAGACAAAGACAAAGACAAAGACAAAGACAAAGACAAAGACAAAGACAAAGACAAAGACAAAGACAAAGACAAAGACAAAGACAAAGACAAAGACAAAGACAAAGACAAAGACAAAGACAAAGACAAAGACAAAGACAAAGACAAAGACAAAGACAAAGACAAAGACAAAGACAAAGACAAAAGACAAAGACAAAGACAAAGACAAAGACAAAGACAAAGACAAAGACAAAGACAAAGACAAAGACAAAGACAAAGACAAAGACAAAGACAAAGACAAAGACAAAGACAAAGACGAAGACAAAGACAAAGACGAAGACGAAGACGAAGACGAAGACGAAGACGAAGACGAAGACGAAGACGAAGACGAAGACGAAGACGAAGACGAAGACGAAGACGAAGACGAAGACGAAGACGAAGACGAAGACGAAGACGAAGACGAAGACGAAGACGAAGACGAAGACGAAGACGAAGACGAAGACGAAGACGAAGACGAAGACGAAGACGAAGACGAAGACGAAGACGAAGACGAAGACGAAGACGAAGACGAAGAAGAAGAAGAAGAAGAAGAAGAAGAAGAAGAAGAAGAAGAAGAAGAAGAAGAAGAAGAAGAAGAAGAAGAAGAAGAAGAAGAAGACGAAGACGAAGACGAAGACGAAGACGAAGACGAAGACGAAGACGAAGACGAAGACGAAGACGAAGACGAAGACGAAGACGAAGACGAAGACGAAGACGAAGAGAAGACGAAGAAGAAGAAGAAGAAGAAGAAGAAGAAGAAGAAGAAGAAGAAGAAGAAGAAGAAGAAGAAGAAGAAGAAGAAGAAGAAGAAGAAGAAGAAGAAGAAGAAGAAGAAGAAGAAGAAGAAGAAGAAGAAGAAGAAGAAGAAGAAGAAGAAGAAGAAGAAGAAGAAGAAGAAGAAGAAGAAGAAGAAGAAGAAGAAGAAGAAGAAGAAGAAGAAGAAGAAGAAGAAGAAGAAGAAGAAGAAGAAGAAGAAGAAGAAGAAGAAGAAGAAGAAGAAGAAGAAGAAGAAGAAGAAAAGAAGAAGAAGAAGAAGGAGGAGGAAAGAAAGAAAGAAAGAAAAAAAGAAGGAAGGAAGGAAGGAAAGAAAGGAAGGAAGGAAGGAAGCAAGCAAGGAAGGAAGGAAGGAAAAAAGAGAGGGAGAAGAAAAGAAGAAGAAGAGAAGAGGAAGAGGAGAAGGAGGAGGAGGAGGAAGAAGAAGAAAAAAAAAGAAAAGAAGCGTTTATCCGCCGTTTAAAATAACATACTAATAATGTATAATCCTCACTTCCCAAAACATCATCAACAACAACAAGAACAACATACACACACATACACCTACACACCTCGTTTTCCTTCGCGCTCCAGCCTGTCACTAATCCTTGGATCATTCAAGATGATTTCCTTGACTGTTTCCGCTTTTTCTCTGGCTTTGTCTTGGTCCCCGTTCTGGAGCTTATCCTGGACCTTCCCGAGCAACTGTTGCAGAGTCTCGTTGAGCGCGTCTTTATTCACCAGATTCTGTCACGTGCACAGGTTTCCATGTTCAATCCCAGAGGTGATTGTAGGGGCTATGTAAAAAAACAGTTGTATGTACAAGATTGGAAAATGGGAAAGCGTATACCCTCACATCCGGACGAATCACAGACTCCTCGGGGAATTGGAAATCACCCTGCTTAATGCTTTCCAAGTTGTTCCCGTTGCCACCATTGTTGAAATTGCCCAATCTATTTTTCAGGCTTTCCAGTTGCTCTTTGTCTGGCAGCTGCTCAGGCAATACCAAGCCACCCTCAGGTCGGAGGATGCGCTCACGAACGGATTGTGGTTCTGCGCAAGTGAAACAGATCGTGTTCGGTCAGAAAGTAAAACGAAGTACGAAGAAGCAACAAAAAAGGAAAAAAAACAAAAAAAAAAAAACGGATTATGGTTCTGCGCCAGTCAAACAGATCGTGTTCGCTCAGAAAGTAAAACGAAAAAAAAAAAAAAAAAAAAAAAAAAGTAGAGAGTTGAAAGGAATGTTACCATTTCGGGCACCAAGCTCGGTGATCAGAGTTACCTATGCGAGGTGAAAGGTAGTTGGACCAAATGTTTTGGGAATCGCATGTCATATGATTTAGCAGACTAAACATATTAGACAAGAGTATGGGATACCACTCCAATGGTACAAGCGGACAAGAGGATCGCAAAGAAAGTGATCTTGAGCATGCGAACGCTGAAGAAGCCTGCATACCACAATAAAATATGTGGCATACTCTTGAGATTTCAACCAATGACTTCTTTACACTTTGTGTTCCACGCATTAGTCTGACTCTTAGGTTTGCAAGATTTTATAGACATACGTTGGTATACAACAAATTTGAACTTTCTGATGGCAGAGCATCCTCAGAGAGACTGTAGAACACAAAAAAAGCTTTCAGAAAGTAGAGAATAGAGGGCTAATGGTCGCTTTGTCTGGCGAGCGATCCCGTATGAGAAGTATACACTGAGAAAGTTGGCATGAGATATGTCTATAACAAATTTGAACTTTCTCATGGCAAAGCTTTCTCAGTCTCTGCAAACACTGAGAAAAGTTGGCATGAGATATGTCAACAACAAATTTGAACTTTCTCATGGCAGAGCTTTCTCAGAGAGACTGGAGACACAAAAAGAAGCTTGAAGAAAGCAGAGAATAGAGTTTAACGGTCGCTATGAGCAGTAATGCCGTATGTGAAGGGTGTGAGATGCCTGGAAGCTTACTTTTCAAAACTGATGCCTCTGACTGGTCCAGTTCCGTCCCCATAGACATGTAATCTCTTTGGGGAGCTTGTTCATTGCTGCGCAAACCACTGCGTTCGAGCATGATCGAGACTAGATGCCTTGCTGGTGAGATACTCGTCACAGCAACGACAGAAGTCTAGCGCGAACCAGGGCAACTGCAACTAAGGCAGCCCTGTTTTGAAAATTTTGAAAAACCAAATGAATAGCTACAGGCGCGGGCATGGTAAATGCCTTTTTCCTTACAAAATTCGCTCCAATTACCGTGAAACTCCTCAAATTACCGTGAATCTGACCGCTACACTTTTTGGCGGTACATTTTCCATTCCCTCCAATTCAAAAAGCCCACAGGTAGTTGCAGACGCAGATCAAAACCAAGTTTTGGATCAACCAACCCTCTCTATGACGTATACAATATCGTGCCTAATTGTTGACAAGACTACTGGATCGCAAGAAAGAAAATTATCTTTTTGAGCCTTGCAATAGCCGTTGCGGGGCCTCATTTCTCGGACTGTTTTTCGCGCGCATATCATGAATACTTACATTGTATACTTACATTGTATACTTACATACATACATACATACATACATACATACATACATGCATACATACATACATACATACATACATACATACATACTTACATACATACAGACAGACAGACAGACAGACAGACAGACATACATTACATTACATTACATACATACATATGTACATACATGCATACATGCATGCATACATACATACATACATTACATACATGCATGCATACATACATTACATAAATACATACATACATACATACATACATACATACATACATACTTACTTACATTACATTACATTACATTACATTACATTACATTACATTACATACATATGTACATACATACATACATACATACATACATTACATTACATTATATACATACATACATACATACATATATACATACATACATACATACATACATACATACATACATACATACATACGTACGTACGTACATACGTACATACATACATATGTACATATGTACATACATACAGACAGACAGACAGACAGACACACACACACACAGACACACAGACACACAGACACACAGACACACAGACACACAGACGCACAGACACACAGACACACAGACAGACAGACATTCATAAATACATACATACATACATACATACATACATACATACATAAATACATACATATGTACATACATACATACATACATGCATACATGCATGCATACATGCATACATACATTCATACATACATACATACATATGTGTACATACATACATACATACATACATACATGCATGCATAATGCATATACATACATACATACATAATGCATACATACATTCATACATACATACATACATATACACATTCATACATACATATGTCATAAGTACATACATACATACATACATACATACATACATACATACATGCATGCATACATACATGCATGCATGCATACGTACATACATACATACATACATACATACATACATACATGCACACATAACATACATAACATACATAACATACATAACATACATAACGTACATAACATAAATACACTGATGATGCATACATACATACATACATACATACATACATACATGCATACATACATACATACATACTTCTTTCCTTCGGCGGCGTCGTAAGAAATGGAAAAAGTTTGACCTACACTTCTTTCCTAACCTCTTTTTTCGGAGGCTCACCAGAACAGCGCAAGTTCGAGACGCCATTCCATTCGTTTCTTTCCTTTTCCACAACGCCTTGGACAGACCAGACTCGCGACTTTAGGCTCAAGCAGGAAAAAAACTCAAAGTCACGAGTCAAGTTTTATTATATTTAGTTGTTGAATATCAATTTTCTATTGTTTATTAATAACATGTTTACGCAAGCACTGTTTTAATAGAATATGATATTAATACTTGCCATCGTCGTAGAGCTGAGTCACCGGGGAAGCAGAAGAGATAAAAAAACAAAAAAAAAGTTTCTTGAGCAAATAAGCAAACAACTTAAATGCCTAACTAAACAGCTACCATCAATGTTTTTTACGAACTATGAATACTTTCTGACAGCTGAAGTTTTTCCCACAGCTATAATTTATTTATTGGTTGGTGTACTCTGACAATTTCCTTTGAAGTTTTCACTCATATCACAGCCAATTTTCTGAGATGATCGGCCTTGCCAATTTTGTTCCGACCCACTTCGACAAACACACTCCGAGCCTAGCAATCACAGAAACAAAACCAGCCTTCTCTCCACAAATTCAAGTTGCCTCAACAGCCAAGCTCAGAGTCCAACACGCCTCACAGCCTCAGGCTTTCACAACCCCTTACCCAATGCCAAGCCTTTAACCGTAGGCTTGCCTATAGCCTATCCGCCTTTAACTTTGTGAAGTGAATTTTCAAGTATTATATTATTGTATTAACTTGGCTTGAAGTACTGATTAATATAAACTTGAAGAAAGTTTAACACAATATTAATAATTATCTTCGGTCCGGTACGGTATTCATTCCGATACTCCATCCCTACTATTTTTTTATTTATTTCTACAGGGTAGGATTATTAACATCAACTTGAGCTGAGCCGGTTTCAAATTGATTCAACTACAGTCCGCCGTCCGTGACTCGGACTTTTCCTAAAAATAATTTGAAGGTATTAAGTTGTGTGGCCACACTTTTATGTAATTCATATCCTTCGGCAATACAGTCAGTGGCTTTGAAATCTCATGCATATGGGTTGACTCCAGTGAGAAAAATATCCCAGAAAAAAATATATGTCCGCATAAGCTTAGCAAAAGATACTATCATGGCAATATCCAACTCAGTGGAGACTAGGCAATGTTGGCGCATCTGTTTCCAACTTGGAGTGGCAAAAATCATTCAACTCGACTTTGACTACTGTTGCTCGAGGAATCTGAGATCGCTGTGATGACACTCCTGAAGATGCCGTCTAAAAGCTTGAGAAAGAGAGCGAGACACACTCAGAGAGAGAGAGAGAGAGAGAGAGAGGTCAGAGAGAGAGAGAGAGAGAGAGAGAGAGAGAGAGAGAGAGAGAGAGAGAGAGAGGTCAGAGAGAGGTCAGAGTGTGTGAGAGAGAGAGAGAGAGGTCAGAGAGAGGTCAGAGAGAGAGAGAGAGAGAGAGAGATAGAGAGAGAGAGAGAGAGAGAGAGAGAGAGAGAGAGAGTGAGAAAGGCGTTCAACGGACGTGCTCAGAGCAGTGTGATATCTCAACATCATCGAATGAGAAACACCACAATAACGTATGTAAGTCACTTTGTCTGTTAGAGGTGGTTAGTACTTCTGCTCATGCTTCCTAAAGCACGAGCCAAATCAAGTTGTCCGACTCGCTTGCTTTATCATTGTCCTTAATCATTGCTCCAACCTTTGCGTTGCGTTTCCATGATCCTCGATTATGCCTACAGACAAGCGGAATTTTCCATTATCATCAATGGTAGACTTCATACCCCCCTCTCTCTCTCTCTCTCTCTCTCGCTCGCTCGCGCTATGTAGATAGATGGATAGATAGATAGATGAGATATCGACTAATGTCAGAAAAAGGAGCTTCTGATTTCGTCAACCAAGGAAGTCTGTGGGTAAAGTATTAACCCGATGCCCAGCTAAGCCGTGATGTTTGCACGGAAGGGACTGATACAGGCGATACCAAAACCTCCCTAGTACCAGGCGGGGCCAGGGCTCGTTCCATAAAGCGCCCCTTGCAGAACGAGCTCCCACCTCCATTACAGAGGACCCAGTAAGCAGATGGAGTTTCGAGACTGTTCGACAGTCTAGTATAAACCGACAGAGCACTGTGGGTTTTATTCCGGGCTCAACAAGCGAGAAAGGGCACCCTGAGGGAACAGGATTGTGCTTCCGTCGCTATTTCGGCATGTGACTTATAGGCGTATGGCTAGGCACACATAAGGCACCCCACCACGGGCCCAGCACACCCACACCATCCCCTAATTCTCTGTCTGTCGACAGATGGCACCCATTTCAAAAAAACCAAGCCCAAGGGAGGGTCAGTGACACCTCAAGTGGCCTTGGTTCACTCCGTGGAGTAAGTGATGAGATCAACTGATGAGATATCGACTAATGTCAGAAAAAGGAGCTTCTGATTTCGTCAACCAAGGAAGTCTGTGGGTAAAGTATTAAAAGGATGCCCAGCTAAGCCGTGATGTTTGCACGGAAGGGACTGATACAGGCGATACCAAAACCTCCCTAGTACCAGGCGGGGCCAGGGCTCGTTCCATAAGCGCCCCTTGCAGAACGAGCTCCCACCTCCATTACAGAGGACCCAGTAAGCAGATGGAGTTTCGAGACTGTTCGACAGTCTAGTATAAAACGACAGAGCACTGTTGGTTTTATTATCCGGGCTCAACAAGCGAGAAGATAGATATATAGATAGATAGATAGATAGATAGATAGATAGATAGATAGATAGATAGATAGATAGATAGATAGATAGATAGATAGATACACAGACAGAAAGGTAGGTAGGTAGGTAGATAGGTAGGTAGGTAGGTAGGTAGGTAGGTAGGTAGGTAGGTAGGTAGGTGGTAGGTAGGTAGGTAGGTAGGTAGGTAGGTAGGTAGGTGGGTAGGCAGGCAGGCAGGCAGGCATATATATATATATATATATATATATATATATATATATATATATATATATATATATATATATATAAGTATATATATATATATATAATATACATAGATAGATAGATAGATAGGAT
>WBZZ01000493.1:0-37500 GCA_019918135.1 Paulinella micropora
ATTATTATTGTTGTTATTTCTCACACATTTAGAATTTACTTCATTTTCTTACTTATTTTAACAAATTTAATAATCCTATTTTATTTTATATTATTTTACTTTTTTTAATAATTATGATTAGGGTCACCGTCTAGTTAAATCAATAGCTCTTGAGCTAGATTTGTATGGATGACCAGAAATGGTTATATGCGTACAAGTAACTTCATTAAATACAAGGCCTAGTAGTAGTTGTAGTAGTAGTAGTAGTAGTAGTAGTAGTAATAGTAGTAGTAGTAGTAGTAGTAGTAGTAGTAGTAGTAGTAGTAGTAGTAGTAGTAGTAGTAGTAGTAGTAGTAGTAGTAGTAGTAGTAGTAGTAGGGGGAAAGAAAGAACACAAAAGGAATACGCTCAAGAACAAGTGGTCTGGTGCGAGTTGTATACCAGACATCTTCAGGCCACCCGTACTTGATCAGAACCTCATTCTGCGCAGTGACGACGTTCTATGTAAGTAAAAGAAATGTTTACGGATATCAGAAGACCTCTTCCTTGTCAGCGCCCATGTAGACCAAGAAGCGTTCTATAAATCCAGCAGCATTGTTGTTTCTTGATGTATGCATTTTTGACCCGACCGTCTGACCCTTCCTTTTCGATTTTGAAGAAGAAAACCTTTGGAACAAAATATACAAAAGTACTTACAAAGAAAGTGATAAAAGTAATGAAATATCATCGACAGATGAATCTGAACACACTGACCATCAGGCTGCAGTACTGCCTGCTTTTGGAGTATTTGTCCAATCCCTCCTTGGGAGTCTGTCAGACTGTCTGATAATAGGTTTTCACGGCGATATGGTGCATGCAGGCAATGGAATATCTGCGCGCCGGCCATGCTATCACTCTGAAAAATTCTCAGGCAAAGCCAGCCATCCGTCCTCTCGCAAATGCCACCAAAAAAGTGTGCTTGCTTTGCTGAAGATCTTGCTGAGCATCGCGGTCTCTCGCGCCGCGACCAAGAAACACACATAACACACTAGTAGTTAATAACCAGTGACATCAGTGTGAATTTCACACTTCCCACAGGTTCTTTTAAACAAAATAACTCTTACTCTAGTTACTATTGGATTTCGTGAAAAAATACAAACAAATTAAATTAATAAACAAATTTAATTACAAAATTTAAAATTAAACACCAAAATGTAATTATATTAACACTAAATGAATAAAGTATTCTATAAAAACATAATATTATTTATATTAATAATGTTATGTTTAACATATAATTATAGTTGACCTAGTTGATCATGACGGGAACGAAAGAACGGAAAGAGTCTTTAATTTTAATTTGTTCTTAAGCTTAATTATAATTATAAAGTTATAAGCTTTTGATCATGATACCTATGCCAAATTATGAGCCTAAAAAGCGTGTGAAAAGTTACACAAAACAGGAAAATAAACTTATGTTAGTGTGTTTTTCAGCCTCACGTTATGTCTGGTTTCAATTTTTCATATATATGCATGTGAAGTGTTTTTTTATTTTAATTTTCAGTGTCTGGTGTAACTTTTTATACATTTAATTATAATATTTAAATTTGTTTCTTCTTTCAAATTCTGTCTGATGTTCTGATATTACTCTTATCAATATTTTCTCTAACTCTAGTAACTAGTTATCTTTTAGTGTTTAGTTCCTTCGTTATTTTTTCATTATCTTTTATGTGATCTTCTTCATCTACTTGTTTATATATAATTAGTAAATTCAGTTTAAAAAAGTTCCAGCTGGGATACTAACTCATTATCTGAAAGCAGAATTTTGAAGCTACGAAGACTTTTAACTTTAGCTTTGTAAATAGCGTTAGAGAATATGCGATCACCCTTCTCAAACATTAATTTCTTATTTCTTTTCTCACAGTATCACCTACATTAAATTCATCTATTAATCTATCACTAGTAATTTTCTGCTTATTTTTATCTCTACCTGCAAACACATCCACAGGATAGGCACTGATAGTTGAGTGATGTAGGCATCAACCCCCGGATAGCCGGTAAAAAGTACTATTTTTCTTGTGTCAGGTGCACCTAGTTTTTTCCCATTATTTTCAATATCGTTTGGCCGGATTGACCTAATGCCATTTTAACCTTGGTCTGTTGCAGTTTTCTTTTCGGCTTCACTGAGCTAATATAACGAGACATCGTTCTCTTTTGGGGATTTGTGTCTGGTTGTATTACCGACTTTTTATTGAGCTATCTTCGGGGATTGTAACATTGGAGTCACCAGCACACGGCTGATTTCTTTTCTGGCTTGCTTTTGGAACAGCAGAAAGAAAAATTGGACAGACCTATCTCTTCTGAGTAGGTGTTCCAAAAAACAAATACTCCAGCACATCCCCACACAGCTCTTTTTGCAAAACTAGACGTCTAGGCGTTTGTGAGTAGGTGTCTCAGTACCCTCTCCACAGCCTGTATCTGTGTCCTCACAAGGAGGCCAGACACCAGACCTCGTAGTTGTTCTTTTGTTCTCTCTTGAGACAGAGACAGAGTAGGTCAACAGACGTACAAACAAACACTCACAGATACAAACAAACTTGAAGGCCACGAGCGTAGTACTCTACCTTTCAAGTCTGTGCACTTTGTTGCATCTCAAACCACACACATCAGAGTATTTTTGCAAATCTCTGACTGTCTTTCGACAATAGGTCTGAACAAGTGTCAGACGACAAGTCGACTTCTCAAGGAGTGCTTCTCTAGCCTCTTTGACATTATCTGTACATAGGTCCTCGTACCTCATAACAGATACAACAACAAAAAGAGAAAAAGAAAAGAGGAGTGGAGAAGGAGATCAAATTTTCAGAGAAAGTCGTACAGATTACTTCTTTCTCACAAAAAAAAAAAAAAAAAAAAAAAAAAAAAAAAAAAAAAAAACACACACACACACACACATAAGACATAGAGGTGAGACGCTCTCTCTCTATACTGTCTTTTCGTTTTTTCTCTCTATTCGTTCCTCATAGACGAACATAGCAATTACGGGGTAGAAACAACTCTGTCTCATCCGTATTCCTTCAACATCCATGTCTACTAGGTCTGAAGACTGGCAGGAAGGAGGGGGGGAGAGTGAGCGAACCCCAGGAAACGAAGAGGAGTTCGTTGACCCTCATGCAGAAGGAGGAGATCTGGCACCTTCCTTTGACACAGGAGGAGCAGAGAATCAATTTTTTACTGCGCCTTCCTTTGACACAGGAGGAGCAGAGGAAGTCGAGGAGGAGGAGAAGGGAGCAGAGGAAGCGAAGTTTGTGGCCGAATATGGCAAACTAAGTAAGAAGGAGTTTGAGGAGAAGAAAGGGAATGCTGATGCCTATAAATGGCTATACATTCCCCAAGAAATGCGATGGGGACAACCCTTGAAGAAGGAGGACATCTGTTACCCTCTCCCAAGGCAAGCTCTGCCTCTCGCAGAATTCCTCAGAGACGACGGTGCACAGTTACAGGTGCAACATGTCTCATTTGGGGACAATATGTCTTTACTGGAGCTACTCGACCTCTCATGGACAGTGTTTGAGTGTGCTATACTCTTTGAGTACCAGACTGGAAAGACTGTGCTGCCATGGAACACAAGAGCACTGGCTAGGTTGCTCGATCCTGGTCAGGACATTGATTCAATAAAGAGAGTGGAAAAGGAGTTTAAGTTCAGGAATCCAAAAGGACAGATCAATGGCATGGATGTGTCTCTGAAACTTATGGAGGCCAAGTTAGTGGACCTGGGTAAACTCCAACACACCCAGTTTGGCAGGGACCTTCACCCGGCCCTGAGGGAAATAGAAGGCGAAGCTGGAGGGGTGACGAGGATGAAGAAGCTGCATGCGGCCTTGGTGAAGGATGGCGCATGGAAGAGGTGGGTCTTCACGAAGGATCATACGATCTTGGAGGGGACGGCCGCACCACCCCCCACCAATAAAGCGGGAGAGAAGGAGTTGGCGGAGAAGGCCTTGTTCCTTCGGAAGGCAGCTGAGATCCTGTCTTTTTTTCATCATGCCCAAGAGCTGTATATCAAAGAGCTAGCGGCTGAGAAAGAAAAGAAGGAGATGGAGGCAAAGATTGCATTAGCCAAGGCGGCGGGAACAAAGGGACCGAAATATTCCTCTGGATCTTATATGGCTCCCTCGGGCCGCTCCGCCCCGTCAGCCCACACAGCCCCTTCGGCCCCTGCGACTAGCTCAGCGCCTACCACTGTCATTGTCAACAGTAATGACAAAAAGGACAGACAGGCTATCATACAGGCCTTCCAAAAATATACAAAGTCCGATGCCACTGCTCTGACGCTGTATGCAGAGACAGCGAGTCAGAAGGACACGGATGCGAACCTTCGAGACAAGCTCAGAAGAATTGATGCTTGTATGAAGCAGCATCCAACGGACGAAACACAGGAGTATGAGGCGTTGTACACCTTGTTGGACCCATCAATCATCACACAAGGGTTTGATGTTGGGGAATACAAGGCGATGAGAGCGGTAGAGGTGGCGGCTAGGAGAGCAGCCTCAGACCTGCAATGCACGGTGCCAGTTGCCGTCCTCTTGCAATACTTTAAAACTCATGGGTATCAGCACCTGTGCACTGGTACTTTGATTGGGTTTGAGATTTTTCAAGAGGTGAACGAAGGGCTGGGCATTGGCACGAGGTTGGCAGCGATCCTCACTGAGGTCAGCGCCAAGTACGGGCTCTTTTATAGCCGGAAGTCTATCATTTTGTACTTCCTGAGTGCTTTGTGTACACGACACCCGAGCAAGCTCGCAAGGATCATACAGTCCTGTCCGAACTTCACGGCGGTGAAGACGGCGGATTTTTTAGAAACGAATATATACGAGAGGACTGTAGCGGCTACTCCGCCGGGCGACCTGTTCAAGGAGGTGCTCGAAGCGTGTTCCGAATTGGACACGGCCACCGAGTCATTCTCCAGTGCCGCGACACAGGGGGTTGGAGGTGCTCAAGCAGCACATGCAACTCGAACGGCAGGTCTCAAGAGGGGGAGAGATGATGAGCCGACGCCGTGCTACCGCTATTTTTCATACATGGCGTGTAAGCATGAGGCACAGAAAGGAGTAGGCAATTGCCTCTTCAGCCACGACTCTCTTGATGATAGGCAGCGAAATCTTTTCCTTAGAGAGCTCGAAGGCATGAAAAAGACCATGTACGCCATGTACAAGAAGGAGTTGGAGGAGGGGAGGTGGAATGCGAATATGGTCTCGGATGCGGAGTTCCGGGAGGCCATCATTTACTTCCTTGACAGAATGAAGAGAAGGGAGAAGAGAGAGACATCGGGCCGATCAAAGGCGCCGACTAGAGGAGGAGGAGAGACGAGAGGATCGTCACGAGGGTCCCGAGGGACACCAAGAGGGGCGGCACCACGAGGACGAGGCTTTCGTGGAAGGGGAGGACGGACCCCAGCGCGCCCTCCCAGAGGACACGGATACTGGAATTATAGCACCAGTTCCAGCTCCAACTACCCCCAGCAAGCTTATACCGCTACGGAGGGGGGACGTCAAGACGAAGACACCGGCTCAGGTGAGCGTGTTGTCGTCGTAGACTGACGGGAGGAGAAGAGAGAGGAAAAGAAGAGAGAGAAGGAGATAAAAACTGTTCTTTTTAATCCGACAGTCACAGTTATGCCTACTGTTGCTGAACAGGATACGAACGGTTCCGTTCCTCCTAGACGTGAAGGTGAAGGCACACAGCCTCACAAGCCTCAAGGTAAGCACTTGCTAGTTCATCCTTCGAGAGCTAATATGATAAATGATGCGAATAGGAAGGCGAAGAAGGCGATGGAAGAGAGGAAGCCGAAACCAAAGGCTAGGTCTCCTCCTACGAAGAAGCAGCGGACCGTACCCCCGCCAAAGGACTCAATAGTCTCTGCTATAGACACGAGTACACTCGGTGTACCAGACTCTGTCCAAAAGACACTCGAGATACCGGAAGCCCCGGAGACTCAAGAAGTTAAGTTGGCGGAAAAGGGGGAGAACGAGAAGAGGACAAGGAACTTGAGCTTAGACTCAAAACCCTAGAACGAAAAATTCATGTGCTAGCGGCTAGTTTACATAGACCAGACGCGCTATGCTACACTGACCTCTTTTGTGAAACTTTACAAACCACATTAAAAGTTGGTAATGATACGATGGCGAATATTAATATTGTCGGCCAGAAGTTTTTGAATAGTCACCGGACATGGGTGGACAAAAACATTAGGAAAACAAAGGGGACCCTAAAAGGGGTAGGCAGCCGTACGGAAATTACGGGCATCGTCACATTAATTTTCAAATTGAAATCCGGTCGAGTATATCGTGCGGACCTCTATGTTGTCCCCGATTACCACGGTTCAATCCTGCTGTCGTATGACCAATTGGCTACGATGGGGGCTGTGATCGATTGCGCCGCACGGCGGGTGATTTATGGAGTGAAGAATGGAGAAGAGGAGGATATTAATCCGATGACTGCTACTGACTCATACGAGGCTTTTGAGCTGAGTCTAGCAACGGAGAGGAAAAAGTTGGCCTTCGTACATGAGGCAACTGAAGCCTATGTACACCCCTATGTCACAGTGCCGGAGGAACTGACCTGGACCGACAATTGGGAGACGGAGATGCAGGCGTATACGGTTACGATTCCCGCATGGGACAGAAAGTCTATTGATGACTTAGTCGTAGCGCGTAATGAGGAGATAATATGTGTTGCGAA
Source organism: Paulinella micropora (assembly GCA_019918135.1). Lineage (NCBI taxonomy): Eukaryota > Cercozoa > Imbricatea > Euglyphida > Paulinellidae > Paulinella > Paulinella micropora. The sequence goes on from WBZZ01000493.1 coordinate 6,697, forward strand.
ACAGTGCCCGTCGTTGGCCAGATTCGCAGAAGGTGGCGGGGCAGATGTCCATATTACTCATGGCTACTGTTACCATGCGAAGGTGTCAGATGAGAAGAGAGAGGCGTTTGTGCCAAGGAGGAAGGGGCGTATCCCCGATACTCCAGCGGATGACATTAAAACTTTTATCACGAACTTTTGGGGCGATGTGCCTACCTGGCCGCGCTCATTAACTGAAGTGAAAAAGTGTCTACGGACTCTATTTGAGAGTAACAAGCCGTATACTGTCATTCTGCCATACAATGAGAAGGCGATCTGGGCACAGGAGATAAGGGACCGGCTTATTGATCATCCTATACCTGTTCCTTCTCGCAAGCAACAGTTAGTGGTGGCTTGTCGACTCGGGTCTCGGGAGCAGAGCAGTGCATACAAGCAAAAGCTCAGAGCCCAGGACAAGTTGAAATTGATACCTCAAGCTTTCACATGCTTTGATGGTTTCTACACCCGTAAGGCTCCGATACAATACGCGAACCTTATTGATATGCTTGTCGGGCTGGGTCATGATGATGAGCCGGACACAGTCACGTATGAAAGAACGGGACTAGACGATTTGTCCGAGGAAGATTTGAGTTTGGAGGAGGACTTAGCGCCCCTCAAGGAGCATAAGAAGATGTCGGAGGAAGATTTCCAAGCGGCGGCGCGGAAAATTTTAGAAGAAGGAGTGGGTTCGGAGAGAGAGAAGGCGTTTCTCAAAGCTAAGATGGAGGCGTACAGAGAAATTTTCGACCCTCCTCGGGCAGGTGGTGTAAAGTCGGATGACTTCACTGCTGTCATTTACAAGATACCGGGTGCGGAGCCATCTCCGGCACCACGGAGGGCAAATTTGAGCATACATGAGGCAAAAATAGCGGAGGAGAATGTGAGGCAGTTGCTCGATGAGGACTTTATTGAGAGATCTACATCTCCAATTGTCTCTCAACCGAAAATCGTCCCTAAGCCAGGAGGAGAATGGCGCTTGACGATCAATTATGCCCGTGTGAATAAGGTGCTAGAGGAAGAGAGAAATCCTCTGCCGACCTTAGAAGAAGGCAGAAGGGTGCTGCGGAATGCTAAATTCTATTCGGTCATTGACCTTAAGAACGGCTTCTGGCAGATACCACTGGACGAGAAATCCAGATGGCTGACTGCATTCGTTGTGGGTATGGAAATATACCAGTGGAAGGTGCTTCCAATGGGACTCAAACAGGCCCCGGGGCTCTTTCAGAAGGCGATGCAGAAGATGTTGAGCGGTCAATATGACGACCAGTCGGAGGATGGTTTTATGAGAAGGAGAGGACAGAAGGCGGGAGAATATGCATTTTGTTACATCGATGACATCATCGTATACTCTAACACAATGGAAGAGCATATCGATCACTTGTCAGATGTCTTCAGGCGCATCGGAGCTTTTGGCCTGAAATGCAACCTAAAGAAATGTCAGCTTGCCAGGACAAGTGTGACGTATTTGGGTTACGAGATTTCTCATAATAGGGTCTCGATATCGCGCGAAAAGAGGGAGGAGATCATGAGTAGACAGTTGCCAAAGAATCGCACGGAGTTACACTCTTTTCTTGCGATGGCACAGTACTACAGCCAGTTCATACCCGATCGGGGTGCAACTCGGGCTAAGCTGGAGAAGATGATTGATTTTGGAGACTTTGAGAAGTGGGATGAGGAGGCTTTGCAGGCGTTTAATACGCTCAAAGATATCATTTATAAAGATCCCAAGGACGGCGGATTAGTACTTATGATGCCCGACTTTACGAAACCGTTCGTAGTCGACACGGATGCATCTAGGTTTGCGATTGGCGCGGTGCTGCAACAGGAAGATGAGGAGAAAAAGTTGCGCCCGATCATGTTTATAAGTAGAAAGCTGTGTGCGGCGGAGCGAAATTACTGCACGAGACAGAGGGAGGCGTTGGCAGTAGTATGGGCTCTCAAGAGGCTCAGAGAATACTTGTGGGGAGGACCTCTATTCACGGTTAGGACCGATCATCACAACCTTCTTTGGTTGATGAATCATGAACAAACCGGCCGTTTGGCGCGGTGGCAAGCTTTCTTGTCATGTTTCAATTTCACGATGGTCTACTTACCGGGAAAGCGAAACGTAGTCGCTGATAGCCTTTCCAGGCTAGAGTTTCAGTCGGAGGTGTCGGCTCTCGTATCATCAGTGGAGATGATGGACCTGTCCACGGACAAGGTATACGAGGTGAGCCACATAGAGGCGATGCAGATGGCAAGAGGCGTTCGTTATGACCGCACGGGTCTACGATATAGTCCTCAAGGCCCGGAGCATGGCATATGCTGTGAGGCGCATGTTCTCGAAGACGCTGAGTGGTCTTATGAGGCATACGAGAACGCGAAGGCGAATATAAAAGAAGAGGAGGAGACGACTGAGGTCTGTACTGAACCTCCACAGGAAAATCGAAGCGAGCTTGATGAAGACCCGGAAAGGGTAGGAGTAAGGTTGGAGGACGGTACTATTCATATCGCCTCGCCTACCGCGTGGAGGCAGCAACAGGCGACGGATCCGGAGTTCAAGGAGCTCATAACGTTATACAAGAACCCTAATGAGCTTAAAAAGACTCCACAGATCAAAGATCAGATGAAGGAGATGGCGTGGAGAGATGGGCTATTGTGGTACAAGGGCCAGCATGGCAAATTTGCATCACAGCCTGACAAACGGACTCTCTGGGTACCAGAGAAGTTGAGGCGCTTTATATATGTCGCAGCCCATATTAACTGCCCCTTACTGGCACATCCGGGTCGACAAAGAACTCATTGGTTCATAGCGAGGCGATTTTGGTGGAAAGGGATGAAGGAGGAGATAGACAGGGAAGTGGACGCATGCATCCCATGCAAAACCACAAAGACACCGCTGAAGGCGAACTTTGGCCTGATCGGTACATTCCCGTTACACGCCGGGATGTTTGAATTTTTACACATCGATCATGTGGGACCTTTCCCCGAATCGGCAGAAGGGTGCAGATACCTTCTTACCGCAATAGATCGAGCCACCAATTATGTCTGGGTTGTTCCTGTTAAGGACGCTACAGGCAAGACAACTGCGGAGGCTCTGATCGATAGGATCGTCTCGCAGATCGGAGTGCCTAGAAAGATATGTTCTGATCGAGGTTCTGACTTTAATAATGAAGTCATCGACAGACTATCTAAGTACTACGGGATGAAATGGCAATATGTTACTGCCTATAACCCGAGAGCGAATGGCAAGATCGAGCGGGTACATAGACCTCTCAAAGCCTCGCTTAAGATGTACTGTATGAAGAAGGAGAATCAGAGAGCCTGGGTGGAGGCAGCACCTTCATTTGCCTTTGCAATGAACTGTCTACCCTCATCGGCATTAGGAGGAGCCAGGAGCTCAGTCTCGCCATATCAATTGGTTTACGGCCGAGAGCCTAATATCCCAACCTCACTTCTGCATCCAAAAGACACTTGGGCAGATGAGGATGAGTTGTTCGGGATGAGACTAAGAGCGAAGATGGAGGCGGAACAAATAGTTGCGGCGCACAGGGAGGCGGAGCGCAGAAAGACTGACGCACAAGGAGTGCGACAAGCGCACTTAGATCAAGTCCGTTTCCAGGTTGGGGATATTGTACTCTTGTACCATCCTCAAGTCCCTAAGGGGGTTAGCTCTAAGCTGTTTACCCACTGGAAAGGACCATACCAGATCATGGAACAGATGGGACCTCTGAATTATAAGATCAGGGGTAGAGGGAAGGTGCAGATTGTGAATGTTCGAAGGCTGATCAAATATGACCCCTTCTTACTTGAGGATGAATCCGTTGAGGAGGCGTTGAAACGGATGAAGGAGGACTTCCAAGAGGTACCGCCTATACAGAAGGAGGATACCTTAGAGGAGGAGAATGCCTATCGGGCACCTGTCACGGAGAAGGAGGAGACCGACAAGGAGAGTAAGGAAGACTCAAACCGCAAAAGCGCGGCGGGGACTCAGTCTAAAGCCCCCATAGTCCGCGGCGGTACGAAGGAGAAGTTCACGGAGGCGCAGAGGAGGAGAGCGCAAAACGATCTCATCTTCGACCAACCGAGGAAGGTGGCAAGGTCGACGCGAGCGACGGATGTCCATGGAGGAGGAGGGAGAAGGACACTAACCCGAACGCGGGTAATGTGGACATTCGACATGTGCGATGGAAGGAAGGAGAGGCGATTGCGGCCATCAAGTGGTCCGAGACGCTTTTTATCTGTTGAGACCGGCAGAATCTCATGTTGCCGATGACACTCTCTCAGATCTTTATCTCATGCGAGCTGTGGCGGTCCCGCAGACTACACGGGCAGCACGGACATCGAAGAGATCCTTAGCAGCAAAAACGATACAACCGGTACTCCATTTTTGGAGAAGCATGGACCCTGTTGAGGATCCAAAAGCTAGACAATATTTACCGGTGTACAAAGACGCGAAAAATCTCGAGACATGGGATGATACTATTACCCTTCGAGACAAAGACCACACTGCGTGGACTATTCAGTCACTGCCTAGAGGAGTGCTTGATATTCCTTTTGACTTATCTTTGGGCGCCATCCCTAACAAAATATGGGACATTCTGGAGGAGTCGAAGTTTGACTTGACTTTTGTTGGCGGCCCGCCACCTGGCAAAGGGGTTCGCGCAAGGCGACGAAGGCAGTAAGTGACATTTTTTTCTTTTATCACGCGTCGGACATTGAAAGCTGCATGTGGATTAATCTCATAGTGCCCATGTCAGATCATGTCTTATTAAAATGTTTTTATACCATTGTTGTTACTTGGCATTTTTATCGCAACACATGAGTGCGAGGGTCAATCGGCAAATGGATACGACACCGTATAAGGGGATCGCTTGTGAGTTTAGCGATGGTGTTCCTGTTACGACCCTGCTTCAAGTATCCAGGGTGATGTTCTCAAAAAATGTTCTCATAGTAGACATATTAAATTTTTTTTCTTTGGATATACTTAATATCATCATACCAGCACGGTCCGTCTCTACTTGTGTCGGCATATCGCATGGTCGGGCTCACTCACCCCGGCTTTGGATATAGTTATTAGGTCTGGCCCCCTAGTACTATATTAAGGTAACCGATTGAATACAAGGGTATGTTATTAAAAGACAATGTATTTACTGATCGGAAGTGTTTTTGGAGAAGGAGAAAAATTATAACGCTGCTTTTATTGCAATAGTAATACTATTTGTTCTTGACATACTGCCTCAGAATTAAGTTACGGGGGGGGGGGGGGACAACAAGTGTGGAAGGAGGAGTTTTTATTTACAAAAACGAGGCTGGAGATTTATAGTTGACTCGTGTCTGGCGTATGCGTTTTATATATCCACTGCACCGTCTATCCGTGGGTTAATGCACTTAGTTGCGACACCCCGTAGCGTTTGTGCAAAAAAGAAATCAGCAATTATATGACGAAAATATTGCATATTTCCGTCAAAAAAAAACGGGAAGGGGTACTGTAGGCATCACCCCCCGGATAGCCGGTAAAAAGTACCCTTTTTCTGGTGTAAGGTGCACCTAGTTTTTTCCCATTATTTTCAATATCGTTTGGCCGGATTTGACCTAATGCCATTTTAACCTTGGTCTGTTGCCGTTTTCTTTTCGGCTTCACTGAGCTAATATAACGAGACATCATTCTCTTTTGGGGATTTGTGTCTGGTTGTATTACCGACTTTTTATTGAGCTATCTTCGGGGATTGTAACAGTAACATCGCGTTGCCAATTGGTAATTTTGTTACGCAAATACGGAAATATTGTGATCACGAAAAAAAAAAACGTTGCAAATCGGTAACTAAAAACGTTGCCAATTGGGAACCAAAATTGCCAATTGGCAATTTCATGCACTTAAACAATAGTTGTGTTTGTAACCGCAACATCTAACAAACCCGCAAATAACTTGAACCAAGGCTTGTTGAATCTTACCGCCTTCTCAACTCCGTAACGAAGTCGTAACTGATCGCTGGTATCAACGCCGCCAATGTGCTGAGTGTATGTATTGCAAATTTCAAAACAATTCACTGGACTTGAACTGTAGCTCCACCCCCCCCCCATGCAGCCTCCTTGCTCATGGTACCCCCCGACATGGTTGACAAAAAATGAACCACCTGGGTGTCTTTCCAAGCAACAGCATGCATAGTGACTCCGTTATGACTCCAAGTGGCCATTGCGGACGTGCCCCGGTCACTATTCTTTTTGACTTCGTCCAGTAGCTCCTTTGCCGCCCTCAGCCTGGGTTTGACAACAGTGCCAATGCAGTTGATGCCCCTCTTTAGGACACAGTCAAAAAACAACTGCAGCCCTGTGTAAAACGTATCTAAAGCGATGATCCTGCCGCTTTGGTCGATGCCGGCTAGGTCTAAAAGCTTCATAACAACTGCATACGTCATTCCGTGCCAGAATCGTCCTGCACCGTTCCCTCACCCTCATAACAAAGCAGCGTATAAAAATAGCATGTTACTGAACAGCACAGAGCAAACAGTTTGAATCCCCATTTAATGGGTTTTTTCGGTAAGTATTGCCTGAGGTAGGTACGCCCTTTAAAAGGGATCATTCCCTCGTCGATTGACACCCATTGATTTTCTTGTATAATCTCAATAAAGACTCGAATATTGAACATACTGAGGGGAGTCACGAGGAGCTGCCAGACGGGGGTCAGTGAGATGAAAAAAACGTTTGATATTCTAATACCTCACTTACCCCATGATGCTTGCAAGGTCTGGCCACTGCCAGAAGTCTGACACAGCGCCAATCCAATAATTTGTTTCAGCAGGCAACCCCATCACCCCCATCATTATAAGGATTTCCAAAAATGAAAGTATGTCAGATAGTGTCACGGGTACCCAAGGCCGCTGACGCTCTGAGGGGTTGAGATTACGTTTCCAGGTTGCATACTTGTTGGTGTTTCTTGTGACATTCTGCCAGAATTGCGTGGGTAAGAACATAAATAAAATATCCACCATACTGAGGAGGTCGGGGGAACGCACAGAACTTGATGCCCTGGACTGCCCTTCGAATGCCGGCAGCACACAAAGAGGTGCAACACCCACCTTCCATTCTTTGACATCTTTGAACTCACTGGCAGGTAGGCTATCGCCTTCGTCAATCTCTAGTGCCGGATCCTCCTCCTCGTCTTCACCAGACCCCTCATCTTCTTCGACATCATCGTCACTACCCCTCATCTTCTTCGACATCATCGTCACTGACAAGTGAGTCGCTGGGATGAGGGGCTCGTTTGTTGTCCATTGCTTCTTTTTGATCCTCTTCATCGGTTGAACTACCCGACTCATCCCCCGACTCTGGCGGTCTGTTGGAAAACAGTACAGTAAGGAATACTGACGGCCAGCGCCGATGATGTATGGAAGTACAGAAATCTACTATACTTCCAGCATCGTCCTTGGCCGACAACAAAACAGAAGCAAATATCACAAAATAGCTGAAACCAGGTAGGGATAGGTACACATGGTCATCGTCATCGGGGTCGCTGGATATCAAGCCGTCCTCACTGCAAACACGCAGAGAAACCATTCGACATCACAACATAAATTTCGTACTATCGTAACAATCTGAAGTCGCTAATAAAATGAAGTGGGTATGGAAATTTTCCTCGGTTTCTCAGAAATTTTCAGACAAAAAGGCGCGGCGATGTCGAGAGAAAAAGCAGAAGGAGTGATTTTTCTTGAGGTATTTTGAGTGCAGGGGTATGCAAACAGGTAGGGCAATGATTTTCTTGAGCTGTGAGATTACTCATGAGCTGTTTCAAGCGTAGCGGGGCATGGGTTGCTGTGATACAGGGTTTTGAGGTTTGACAACTCACAGCTCAAGGTGGGGGAATGTGGGGTTTCATGGTGTATAGATGTTTGGCTTGTGTTTCTAGACATTGGGGTACATACAGAGGGGTAAGAGACATCGTTTGATGGGAAGAGTGTTGTTTTCGGTTTGTTTGGTGTTGGAGCGTGGGTTACTATGACACTCAGCCTCAGGTCAGTGGTACTCTCTCTCGCTGAGCGTGCAGGGGGGACCAGGGAGGGCAAGAGTTCGCCACCATCGCTTCTATCTCAAGGTCCGTCTCCGTTAGACAGAGTAGGAGACAGTTCAGAATCACAGACACAGCCAACACGGGACACACACACACACCGTGCCACACACACACACACACACACACACACACACACACCACCCCAGAGGGGAAGAGCAGTAAAAGGGATATGCAACACGGAAAAGTGATAGCATTTGAAGACTTTAAGAGAATCAGTGAACAGCTGAACAACCTGTATGTGATGGATGATGAGACTGGAGATGTCGTGAGAATGACGAAGCAGGGTGCAGAGAGAGAGAGAGAGAGAGAGAGAGAGAGAGAGAGAGAGAGAGAGAGAGAGAGAGAGAGTAGCAGAGGGAGATGGATTGTTGACAGACGTGTTTTGGGCAGTGAGAATGAAGTGTTTTTAAAACATGCAGCAGGCACGCCATTGATCACTAGAGAGACTGTCATTGAAAAGAGAGCAGCTAAGAACACAGAGAGCACGAAAGCTAAGGAAAGAGCTAAGTGGGAATGTGACTTCAGACATAGCGAGGGACATCCGAGACCTGAAAAGACAGAAATAGCTAGATTGCTATACGCACTGATGAAGGGAGCAGAAAAGATAGTAGTGAAGGAAGGAATGTGCTATGACCCTGACGGCAAGGAGAACGAGTTTTACTCTGAACTCCTAGCCATAATTGATTACGGGATATTAGACATGGCTAAGAACCACAACAATCAATTCGCCCTTTTCATAGTGAGATCAATACCCCACTTGATGAAGATTTGGCATGAAGTAGAAGAGAGTGGGTACTTTGAACGCATATCTGCGTAAGTTGCACTCAGGGGATGCTCAAGTTCTTTAGTCCAGAACAAGCAGCTCAGAAGAAAAAGGAGTTTGATAGGAAAAGAAGGGAGATTGACGGACTTTCAGACTCACAGGAAGCAGATGAGTATGACCCAGACAAACTAGAAGACTCCAGATGCTTAGACGAGATTAGGGCATGTAAGCCAATAAGTTACAAAGCGTATTGTGAGGCACGCGAAGAGCTAGACTGGTTGTATGAGGAGAGGTTTGAACAGGAAAGAAAAGAGAGGCTCCAAAAGCTAGAGAGAGAGAGAAAGACACGGAGCAGGACCACAACCTCATGGTAGACGACAGCAAGACGGTAGGTCGAAAGGAAAAGATGATAGTACAGGATAGTGGATCATCAAAAGACACAGCCTGTACCCACACATCTTGCGCAACGTTTGAGAGATTGAACCCGTCAGCTTAGTCACCGGAAACGGAGAGAGTGTAGTGAGAGACATGGGGGAAGCACGATTAACCAGAATCGATGGATCGGGAAAGCCAGTTTTGGTGAAAAGGGATGTGTTGTTGGACACACGGGTGCCGGTTAACATCATGTCTACAGGAAATATGGACCACAACCACCACCGGTCTATCATACATCAGAACGGGCAACGACTAATCCTTAAGGATCCCATAAGAATCAAAGAGAGTGACGTGATCGTCAGGGGGAGAATGACACCCGGCATGCTTTATCGCTGGGATAACGAAAAGGACAAGCCCCTCAACATCGACGAGCGTTACGACCTCAAAGTGAGAGAGAGAAAGAAGAAGACGGGGTAAGCGTGGCGGGAAGCCCCAAAGAGAGAGAAAAAGTTAGCAAAGAAGCGAGAGTAAGTGAGAATGAGAAAGCTAGAGGCAGCGTTTTATATGCCATGTGTCGGAGGCTGAAAAAGGCAAAGAGGGTAAACCGATTGACATTTATGTCAATCATCAGTGTAGCGGTCATAAGGAATTACCAAAGACCTATGCATTAGGCAAGGCAATGGGAAGGAAAGTGACAGGAAATGAAGATAGAGTTAGATTTTGCGAAGCCTGTATGATGGGGAAAGCTAAACTGTTGCGCCGATTTAAGGTTAATGGGATTAGAAGAGCCAGTTACCCTTGTGAGATTTTGCATGTAGATACTTCCGGACCGTGGGCGGTCATGTCAATTCACGGTAAGTACTATAAGTTTTGCGTAACAGATGATTACTCGGGGTACATCAAGGATCTTTACTTACGTTATAAGAATGAATTCGTAGATTGTCTAAAGGAAAGCTGTAGCATGGTTTGAGAGGCAGACAGGAAGGAAAGTCAGACAGATCACTTGTGCTAACGAGTTTGATGTCCCAACTGAATTCATAGAGTGGTGGAAACCACTTCAATTCATTTGGAAGACTAGCACTCCAGGTGACAAAGATGGCAATCCTATTGCTGAGAAGGTTAATGACATCAGCCGGACCGGCCCGGGTCATGCGATATGAGGCTAACTTGCCTACACAGTTTTGGGCTGAAATGCAGCATACAGCCACAACTTTGCACAACATTCTACCAGCCACGACAGGGCCTAGGAAAGGCACTTCACCTTTTGAGCAATGTCTTTGTTACAAGCCAGCTATCTGACCTGTGCTTGAGTCGGATGAGTTGTCGACGTACCTGTGACACAACATGGTGAAGATAGCAAGAACAAACACCTTACCAACGACCCTCCCTCGGCCGGTTTGAATTTTTGCACCCACAAACAGGAAGCACGCAGCTCTCCGGCCAAAAATCTGTTTACAAAAAAGGCAGCCAGGAAGAATTGGTGAGTGGTGCCCCCTAGTATCATTCTTTTTTATTTTCTTTCTTTTTGTTCTATTTCTTCTCTTTCTTCTCTTTCGTCTCTTTCGTTTCTTTCGTTTCTTTCTTTCGATCTCTCCCTCCCTCTCTCTCCCTCTCTCTCTCTCTCTCTCTCCTTCTCTCTCTTTCTTTTCTCTTATTTCCGCCTTTTTTTTCTTTTCTCTTTCTTTCTTTTTCTCTTTCTCTTGCCCTTACACTTGGTAATCCTTCTCTTTTTTCTTTTCTTTGTTCTTTCTCTCCTTTCTTTTTCTTGCCTTTCTTTTTCTCTTTTCTTTCCTCCTTTTGTCTTTTCTCTCTTTCTAGTCTTTTCTCTTTCTCTTGCCCTTACACTTGGTAATCCTTGCTTTCTCTCTTTTCTTTCTTTTCTTTTCTTTGTTCTTTTCTTTCTTTTTTACTTTCTTTCTTTTTCTCTGCCTCTGTCTTTTCTTTTTCGTTTCTTTTCTCTCTCTCCCTCTCTGAGTAAAAAAGTTTGTGTGGTATCTTTTTTAAATAAATCAAAAACAAAGTGTGTTAATCTTGAATGTCGGGGGGGGGGGGGGGGGGGGAAGTTGTGACCAGAATGCGTAGTGGCATACATAATGGCGGAGAGAGAGAGAGAGAAATGGGAAGAGAGAGAGAAAGAGACAGACAGACACATATTCAGAAAGAGAGAGAAAGAGAGAGAGAGAGAGAGAGAGAGAGAGGTGAGACGCGCGTACGGTGTGGCCTGAGAGGTTAGTATCAGGCTGCTCTTATGTCAATAAAAAGTTTATGTACGCAATGAAAGTTTCCAGCCTCCTAGATCAGTCTATTAATACAGTTTCCCCTTAAGTATATTACATTATTTTTGAATGCTATATTAATATATCAAGTTATTATGATATTCACTCAATTCGACGTGACCCAATCAGTTGACCCAATTAATACTGTAACTGTTAAAATCAGTGCAGGCATTCAGCTAGTCAGTCATTGCAAAGTCAATCAGCCCGCAGCCAGATCATGATTGTAGTTATTATTAATTAACAATTATATCAGTGACGCAATTATTTAAGTATATTGATTTTAATATTACTTGAAATGTATTGCAGTGTTACAATATTGTATTAATGACTTGATATATAGTGATATTTATTACTGATATCATGATAGAACTTGAGCTAAATAATTTTTTTATATTGATATAGATCTAACGTTAACTATTAAAGAAGTCTAAGTTTGTATATTGCGGACAATAATATTATATAGATCGAAGTAATTCAAGTTGTATTAGTAGATAGAAACTTCATCTAAGTTTGTATATAGATCGAAGTAATTTGTATAGATTGAACTTTTTTATAAAATAAAAGTTTTTATAAAAATCAAAGTTTCAAGTTAAAAAAAATCAAACTTAAAAAAGAAATTAAACTTTTTTTATTGAAATCTGACATAAAAATGTATTATTAATATTAATATGTAGGCGCAGATAGGTAAATATGTGCTATATACTTTAATATACCCCTCAGTCCAGACACAATAAGAGCTAGTTAATACCAATAACAGTCTTAACCGGATAACGATAATATTACTAGACTAGGAGTGACCATTACATTTTTTAGATCAGATTATATTATCGTTAGTTAGGCAGGACCACTGGAATTGGCTGACTTTGGCCTTGGTTGTTTTTGGCTCCGCTAGTCTCTTATTTTCCACAATCTTTGATCTTTATTTATACAAGCACAGAGAATTGGTTACTAGCGGAAAGGTTTGAATTGGTGCTTTCATTACACTCAGTTGTAAAAACAGTTTTTTAAAATAATAAAACCTAAGGTTTTTCTGTAGCATGTACATGCAGGATCTTTGACTAGTGAAAAGAAAACAAACTATTAGTGATTAGTAATTCCTGGGAAAGTTTTATTCTGTAACAGTACTATATACAATAAAAATTATGTACGGTAGGCTCTGCCATGACTGGTTTCAGTCTCTATTTCATAATTAACATCATAAGTCCATGTTTCCAAATCTTGGACTCAAGATTACTGATCTCTGGAAATGATTGAAATCTTGGATCCAAGATTTCAATCTTGAAAACATAAAAAATATCTTGAATACAATTCTTAACATGTGTCCATGAAATAAATGTAAGACTCAAGATTAAATCTGTGTTCCAAGGTTTTATCATATGTCCAAGATTGCTTCTGTGTTCCAAGGTTTTATCATATATCCAAGATAGCAATCTTGGACTCAAGATCAATGATCTTGGAGCAGTGATTGTACAATCCTGGGCACGTGCCTAGCCAAATCTCGGAAACGAGATTAAATCATGGATCCAAGACTTCAATCTTGGATCCAAGATTTTTTCATATGTCCAAGATTTTTCCCTGTGTCCAAGATTTTATCTTGGGTCCGTGATTTTGGTGTCCGAGATTGAATATCATGAGTCCAAGATTTGTATGTTAGGTCCGAGATTTTGAATCATATTCCAAGATTTTTTATCTCGGTTTCAAGAAAAAAAAATCCCGGAACTTAACCAAAATCTGGGGTCCGGGATCGTTAATCCCGTCCGAGATTTTTTTTTGTCCCGGTAGTGACCCCGATACACTATGGGGACAAAACGCATCATCTATGTGATTTCATCGCAAATTTGATGATGACATCATCAAATTTGCGCTAAGTAGCATAAATTTGATGATGGAATCACATTTACGATGCTATCATCTACGTGAGCAGCATAATTTTTTACAAATCCAGTCCATAGATGATGCCATCATCTGACGATGCCGTCATCTATAGACGCTGCCATCATCTATTGACGATGCAATCATCTACGTGATCATCGAATATATGATGGCATCATCAATAGATGACAGCATTAGTTATAGCTGATGCAATCACACAAGATGGTATCTTACGTCACGCACTTCTATAAATGATGCCATCATCTATTGATGATCGCATCATCAAATTGACGATGCCATCATCTATAGACGATGCCATCATCTATTGACGATGCAATCATCTACGTGGCATCATCAAATACATGATGGCATCATCAATAGATGATAGCATCAGCTATAGCTGATGCAAGCACATAAGATAGTATTTTACGAAGTGGTGGTGTCTTCATGATCGCGTCGTCTATAGATAATGTCGTCATCAAATTGATGACGGCATCGCATAAAGCTGATTCTATCGACACTGGTGATTTACGATCGCATCATCAACAGATGATGCCATCATCGATAGATGATGTCATTATCAATAGATGATGCCGTCATCAATTTGATGATTGCATCAGATATAGCCGACGGAATCACATAAGTATGTTATTTACGATCGCGTCATCCATAGATGATGCCGTCATCAATAGATGATGCCATCATCAATAGATGATGCCGTCATCAATTTGATGATTGCATCAGCTATAGCCGACGGAATCACATAGGTATGTTATTTACGATCGAATCATCTATAGATGATGCCATCATCAATAGATGATGCCATAATCAATAGATGATGCCATCATCAATATATGATTGCATCAGCTATAGCTGACGGAATCACATGAGTATGTTGTTAACGATCGAGTCATCCATAGATGATGCTGTCATCAATAGATGATGCCACTCTATCTACTACGGCTAAGGCTCTATGGTCTCCGACTTCAACCACATCATGCTTAATACCATTTTGAATAAAATAATCACGAGTAGCACCTTTATATTCTCCTCCGCTGTCTGTTGTAATTGATTTAGGTTTATAAGGTATAATTTTCAAAGCATAATAGAAGAAGAAGGAAGAAGAAGGAAGAAGAAGGAAGAAGAAGGAAGAAGAAGGAAGAAGAAGGAAGAAGAAGGAAGAAGAAGGAAGAAGAAGGAAGAAGAAGGAAGAAGGAAGAAGAAGGAAGAAGAAGGAAGAAGAAGGAAGAAGAAGGAAGAAGAAGGAAGAAGAAGGAAGAAGAAGGAAGAAGAAGGAATGACATCATCAATGTATGATTGCATCAGCTATAGCTGACGGAATCACACAAGTATGTTATTTACGATCGAGTCATCAATAGATGATGCCATCATCAATAGATGATACCATCATCAATAGATGATGCCATCATCAATATATGATTGCATCAGCTATATCTGATGCCATCACACAAGTATATAGATGACGTTCTTTTACGATCGCATCGTCAATAGATGATGCAATCATCAATAAATGATTGCATCTCATATAGGTGATACAATCGGATACAGCTGATGCAATCACACAAGTATATAGATGACGTGCTTTTACGATCGCATCGTCAATAGATGATGCAATCATCAATAGATGATTGCATCTCATATATTTGATGCAATCTCATATAGTTGATGCAATCGGATATAGCTGATGCCATCACATAAGTATATAGGTGACGTGCTTTTACGATCGCATCGTCAATAGATGATGCAATCATCAATAAACATGTAACGGTCAAAAACTTGAAACATGATACGGAAGAAAAAGGCAAAGGACGTTTTCGTACAGGAATTGCAAAGTTCCGGCTTCATTTGACTGTTTTAGCGTCAGTTCAAAAAGTTGTTTGCATGGATTGCATCACATTATGTCCCACTATAAGCAAAGACAAAAAGGTAATACCTCTCTCTCTCTCTCTCTCTCTCTCTCTCTCTCTCTCTCTCTCTCTCTCTCTCTCTCTCAACATTTCTCAACATCTCTCTCAACATCTCTCAACATTTCTCTCAATATCTCTTAACATCTCTTAACATCTCTCTCGACATCTCGCGACATCTCTCAACGTCTCTCGACATCTCTCGACATCTCTCAACATCTCTCTCGACATCTCTCGACATATCTCGGCATCTCTCTCGACATATCTCGACATCTCACAACATCTCTCAACATCTCTCAACATCTCTCTCGACATCTCTCGACATGTCTCCACATCGTCTTCGACATCTCTCGACATCTCTCGACATCTCTCGACATCTCTCAATATCTCTCAACATCTCTCAACATCTCTCAACATGTATGCAACCAAAAACAGACGTGTTCACTGCACACATGTTTGAATTTTATTGTAGTTGCCGACCGCCCCCAAAGCGGAACCTGCAGGTCTGGGCAGCAGTACAGGACGACGTCACTACTGCGCAGCGCCAGCACCAAGCCGCACTGAAGGGAAAAGCTCGGAAAGGAACCGATCAAGTCTCTCACTCCCTCTCTCTTTCTCTTTCTCTTTCTCTTTCTCTTTCTCTTTCTCTCTCTCTCTCTCTCTCTCTCTCTCTCTCTCTTTCTCTCTCTCTCTCTCTCTCTCTCTCTCTCTCTCTCTATCTCTCTCTCTCTCTCTCTCTCTCTCTCTCTCTCTCTCTCTCCATCTCTCTCACTCGCTCTCTCGATCTCGCGCTCTCTCTCTCCCACTGTGACAGGCCGTTGCACATCAAACAGAGTTAGAACGAGAGATGTGGCTTTATGAAAACCACAAGAGACAAAGGGAACAACAGTTTTGGGAGCAAGTAATAAGAGAATATATATAAGGAAGCGAAGGCCTCTCTCTCTCTCTCACATGTTGCTGATTGCATATTGCATCACATATTGCTGATGGCATCACATATTGCTGATGGCATCACATATTGCTGATGGCATCACATATTGCTGATGGCATCACATATTGCTCATGGCATCATATATTGCTGATGGCATCACATAATGCTGATGGCATCACATATTGCTGATGGCATCACATATTGCTGATTGCATCACATAATTTGCTCATTGCATCACTAACAAGTAATTGCATTAATTGCATTGTGCCACTGCGGTGTTGACGTAGATACCATGTGTGTTTTTGAATGCAGCGTTCTGGTAAAGTGCAACAGAAAAGATCTTCGCTTGCCCCGGGGGACGATGCCTGTGGCTACTGCAAACAGCCGGTTGCACCAGCTACTAGATTCTGCAGTAGCTGTACATGTGGCAAACCGTACGAAGGCAAGCCACAGTCACAGCCTGCATCCGTGGAGGAGTGGTATCGCGGCCCGTTTCATCTCAAGGAGCCGCCAGCAACTGTGCGCCGAGAGAGGAAGGTTCAGAATATCTGTACGTTTTGACGGCCGGCACCTTGACAGATAATGTTCAATGCAACATTTGCTTCAAGGTCAAGGTATCGCATCCTTGTTCTGTTCGGTAACAATATTCTTTTCTGTCGTAACTTTGCCTTGCTGCCTTGTTGGCAGGTACTCACAATACCAGACTCTACTTACGAAGGAGTTAAGCTGCCCTGGTGGACGGTGTTGGTCGAGCTAGTCAACATGCGTGTCAGCCAGGCCGTCAAAAGCGCTACTAAGTTCGCGTTGGTGAAAACCGACAGCCAGGTGGACCTGGAACGCTTGAAGAAAGTTTGGGATGGCAAAGTAAAAGCGAAGCATAAAGTTTTTGTTGATTACCTCAGCGTGAATGATCTCTTGGGTACTGGCGAGTGGACAAGAAACAAAAGAAGGCCAAGCGCGTCGTTTTGGTAGGGCACACTTATGATTGCATCTTCAAAATTATGATTGCATTTTCAAAATTATGATTGCATCTTCAAATTTATGATTACATCATCAATATTATGACTGCATATTCAAAATTATGATTGCATCTTCAAATTTATGATTACATCATCAATATTATGACTGCATCATCAATATTTGAACTCAGTTGTGAAACAAATCACAGTTGTAATACAACAGAGTTCCAATACCTTCCTCGTAGGCTCTGAACGTGGCCGGCTTCAGGATCGGTAGTCCAGTAGCGGATCATGTAAGCAGGAACCGGTTTCCGGACTGGAGTAAGAATGGTGTACTGGACGAGCCACTGGATTTACGAATGGTGTACTGGACGAGCCACTGGATTTACGACTGGGGTAAGAATGGTTACAGGAGCGAGTTGGGAGAAAGTACTAAGGAAGGGCAATGAGTATAAGCGTTTGTTGAGTTTTCAATGTAAGTGCAAAGCCTGGAAATATAGATGATAGGATCATCAATAGATGATGGGATCATCAATAGATGATGGCATCATCAAATTGATGATGGCATCATTTATTTGATGATGGCATCATCTATTTGATGATGCCATCATCAAATAGATGATGCCATCATCAAATAGATGATGTCATCATCAATTTAATATTCAACCGGATCACAAAATAGATGATGCCATCATCAAATAGATGATGCCATCATCAATTTAATATACAACCGGATCACATATTAGATGATACCATCATTAAATAGATGATGCCATCATCAAATAGATGATACCGTCATCAATTTAATATACAACCGGATCACATATTAGATGACCGGATCATCAAATAGATGATGGCATCATCAACAGATGACGATTTAATAACAGCCGGATCACATATTAGATGACCGGATCATCAATAGATGATGGCATCATCAATAGATGACGATTCAATATACAACCGGATCACATATTAGATGACGGCATCATCAAAAAAGATGATGGCATTATCAATAGATGACGGCATCATCAATAGACGATGACATCATCAATAGATAACGATTTAGTATACAACCGGATCACATATTAGATGAACGGATCATCAATAGATGATGACATCGTAAATAGCGTGATTTAATATGTGACTGGATCATTAAATAGATGATGGCATCGTAAATAGTTAGAATCTAAAATGTGACTGGATCATCAAATAGGTGATGCCATCATCAAATAGGTGATGCCATCGTCAAGATTATTGCGTCAATGTGATTGCATCGTAAACTGATTCTATCGTCAATGTGTGATTTTATCGTCAACGTAAAAATGTGATTGCATCATAAACTGATTCTATCGTCAACGTAAAAGTGTGCATCGTCAAAAAGATCGCATCACATATGTTGCGAAAGGATCTCATGTAGGTCCGATTATCGTCAAATAGTCGACGGAATCAGTTTTTCGCTAGAATCAGCATTTTTGTCCCCATAGTGATATGTCCGCAGAAAGTATCGTAGAGGATCACACCACTGCGCTACTGTACCTGACACTAAAGATACCACAGGCAATCGTAGATGAGGGCTTAACTGCAAAAGAGTTGAAGGCAGGGATGGATAAAGAGATTGAAGCTCTAAAGTCTTTTAACACTTACACGTGGGTAAGCCCCAATGAAGCTAAAGAGAAAGGAGTAAAAGTAGTGAGACTCACATGGGTACATAAACTTAAACTAGACGAGAAAGGACGTAAGTTCATTAAGTCAAGGTTAGCTCTAAGGGGAGATATGCTAGAGCCAGGAGTTAGCTATAACCCGGATCAACTATTTGTACCTTGTGCCGCACATCGCTCATTACTCTTTTTATCTAAGCTTGCAGCATGGCATGGACGTAAGCTATACGGTATAGACTTCAAAAATGCTTATCTGAATGCACGCATGCATGATCCTGTTTATGCTTATGCACCCGATGGGATAGACAGAGAGGAGCATGAGGGCATGATATGGAGAGTAGATGGAGCTTTGTATGGCGCGCCGCAAGCTGGTAGAAGATGGTATGAGATATTAGCCCCTAAGTTGGAAGAATTAGGATTCAGGTTACTAGACTCAGATTTATGTATGTTCGTAGAAAAGGACAAACCCATAAGAGACGCTATCATAGGTATTTTCCATGTAGACGATCTTATTTTCTCAGCTCCTAACGAACAAGCGCACGAACGCTTTGCTAGTAAACTAGAAAAGTTTCATCCTCTCAAACGGTTGGGAGTGGCTAAGGAGTTTCAAGGAGCTGACGGAATCACATGAGTATGTTGTTAACGATCGAGTCATCCATAGATGATGCTGTCATCAATAGATGATGCCACTCTATCTACTACGGCTAAGGCTCTATGGTCTCCGACTTCAACCACATCATGCTTAATACCATTTTGAATAAAATAATCACGAGTAGCACCTTTATATTCTCCTCCGCTGTCTGTTGTAATTGATTTAGGTTTATAAGGTATAGTTTTCAAAGCATAATAGAAGAAGAAGGAAGAAGAAGGAAGAAGAAGGAAGAAGAAGGAAGAAGAAGGAAGAAGAAGGAAGAAGAAGGAAGAAGAAGGAAGAAGAAGGAAGAAGGAAGAAGAAGGAAGAAGAAGGAAGAAGAAGGAAGAAGAAGGAAGAAGAAGGAAGAAGAAGGAAGAAGAAGGAATGACATCATCAATGTATGATTGCATCAGCTATAGCTGACGGAATCACACAAGTATGTTATTTACGATCGAGTCATCAATAGATGATGCCATCATCAATAGATGATACCATCATCAATAGATGATGCCATCATCAATATATGATTGCATCAGCTATATCTGATGCCATCACACAAGTATATAGATGACGTTCTTTTACGATCGCATCGTCAATAGATGATGCAATCATCAATAAATGATTGCATCTCATATAGGTGATACAATCGGATACAGCTGATGCAATCACACAAGTATATAGATGACGTGCTTTTACGATCGCATCGTCAATAGATGATGCAATCATCAATAGATGATTGCATCTCATATATTTGATGCAATCTCATATAGTTGATGCAATCGGATATAGCTGATGCCATCACATAAGTATATAGGTGACGTGCTTTTACGATCGCATCGTCAATAGATGATGCAATCATCAATAAACATGTAACGGTCAAAAACTTGAAACATGATACGGAAGAAAAAGGCAAAGGACGTTTTCGTACAGGAATTGCAAAGTTCCGGCTTCATTTGACTGTTTTAGCGTCAGTTCAAAAAGTCGTTTGCATGGATTGCATCACATTATGTCCCACTACAAGCAAAGACAAAAAGGTAATACCTCTCTCTCTCTCTCTCTCTCTCTCTCTCTCAGCATTTCTCAACATCTCTCTCAACATCTCTCAACATCTCTCTCAATATCTCTTAACGTCTCTTAACATCTCTCTCGACATCTCGCGACATCTCTCAACGTCTCTCGACATCTCTCGACATCTCTCAACATCTCTCTCGACATCTCTCGACATATCTCGGCATCTCTCTCGACATATCTCGACATCTCACAACATCTCTCAACATCTCTCAACATCTCTCTCGACATCTCTCGACATGTCTCCACATCGTCTTCGACATCTCTCGACATCTCTCGACATCTCTCGACATCTCTCAATATCTCTCAACATCTCTCAACATCTCTCAACATGTATGCAACCAAAAACAGACGTGTTCACTGCACACATGTTTGAATTTTATTGTAGTTGCCGACCGCCCCCAAAGCGGAACCTGCAGGTCTGGGCAGCAGTACAGGACGACGTCACTACTGCGCAGCGCCAGCACCAAGCCGCACTGAAGGGAAAAGCTCGGAAAGGAACCGATCAAGTCTCTCACTCCCTCTCTCTTTCTCTTTCTCTTTCTCTTTCTCTCTCTCTCTCTCTCTCTCTCTCTCTCTCTCTCTCTCTCTTTCTCTCTTTCTCTCTCTCTCTCTCTCTCTCTCTCTCTCTCTCCATCTCTCTCACTCGCTCTCTCGATCTCGCGCTCTCTCTCTCCCACTGTGACAGGCCGTTGCACATCAAACAGAGTTAGAACGAGAGATGTGGCTTTATGAAAACCACAAGAGACAAAGGGAACAACAGTTTTGGGAGCAAGTAATAAGAGAATATATATAAGGAAGCGAAGGCCTCTCTCTCTCTCTCACATGTTGCTGATTGCATATTGCATCACATATTGCTGATGGCATCACATATTGCTGATGGCATCACATATTGCTGATGGCATCACATATTGCTGATGGCATCACATATTGCTGATGGCATCATATATTGCTGATGGCATCACATAATGCTGATGGCATCACATATTGCTGATGGCATCACATATTGCTGATTGCATCACATAATTTGCTCATTGCATCACTAACAAGTAATTGCATTAATTGCATTGTGCCACTGCGGTGTTGACGTAGATACCATGTGTGTTTTTGAATGCAGCGTTCTGGTAAAGTGCAACAGAAAAGATCTTCGCTTGCCCCGGGGGACGATGCCTGTGGCTACTGCAAACAGCCGGTTGCACCAGCTACTAGATTCTGCAGTAGCTGTACATGTGGCAAACCGTACGAAGGCAAGCCACAGTCACAGCCTGCATCCGTGGAGGAGTGGTATCGCGGCCCGTTTCATCTCAAGGAGCCGCCAGCAACTGTGCGCCGAGAGTGGAAGGTTCAGAATATCTGTACGTTTTGACGGCCGGCACCTTGACAGATAATGTTCAATGCAACATTTGCTTCAAGGTCAAGGTATCTCATCCTTGTTCTGTTCGGTAACAATATTCTTTTCTGTCGTAACTTTGCCTTGCTGCCTTGTTGGCAGGTACTCACAATACCAGACTCTACTTACGAAGGAGTTAAGCTGCCCTGGTGGACGGTGTTGGTCGAGCTAGTCAACATGCGTGTCAGCCAGGCCGTCAAAAGCGCTACTAAGTTCGCGTTGGTGAAAACCGACAGCCAGGTGGACCTGGAACGCTTGAAGAAAGTTTGGGATGGCAAAGTAAAAGCGAAGAATAAAGTTTTTGTTGATTACCTCAGCGTGAATGATCTCTTGGGTACTGGCGAGTGGACAAGAAACAAAAGAAGGCCAAGCGCGTCGTTTTGGTAGGGCACACTTATGATTGCATCTTCAAAATTATGATTGCATTTTCAAAATTATGATTGCATCTTCAAATTTATGATTACATCATCAATATTATGACTGCATATTCAAAATTATGATTGCATCTTCAAATTTATGATTACATAATCAATATTATGACTGCATCATCAATATTTGAACTCAGTTGTGAAACAAATCACAGTTGTAATACAACAGAGTTCCAATACCTTCCTCGTAGGCTCTGAACGTGGCCGGCTTCAGGATCGGTAGTCCAGTAGCGGATCATGTAAGCAGGAACCGGTTTCCGGACTGGAGTAAGAATGGTGTACTGGACGAGCCACTGGATTTACGAATGGTGTACTGGACGAGCCACTGGATTTACGACTGGGGTAAGAATGGTTACAGGAGCGAGTTGGGAGAAAGTACTAAGGAAGGGCAATGAGTATAAGCGTTTGTTGAGTTTTCAATGTAAGTGCAAAGCCTGGAAATATAGATGATAGGATCATCAATAGATGATGGGATCATCAATAGATGATGGCATCATCAAATTGATGATGGCATCATTTATTTGATGATGGCATCATCTATTTGATGATGCCATCATCAAATAGATGATGCCATCATCAAATAGATGATGTCATCATCAATTTAATATTCAACCGGATCACAAAATAGATGATGCCATCATCAAATAGATGATGCCATCATCAATTTAATATACAACCGGATCACATATTAGATGATACCATCATTAAATAGATGATGCCATCATCAAATAGATGATACCGTCATCAATTTAATATACAACCGGATCACATATTAGATGACCGGATCATCAAATAGATGATGGCATCATCAACAGATGACGATTTAATAACAGCCGGATCACATATTAGATGACCGGATCATCAATAGATGATGGCATCATCAATAGATGACGATTTAATATACAACCGGATCACATATTAGATGACGGCATCATCAAAAAGATGATGGCATTATCAATAGATGACGGCATCATCAATAGACGATGACATCATCAATAGATAACGATTTAGTATACAACCGGATCACATATTAGATGAACGGATCATCAATAGATGATGACATTGTAAATAGCGTGATTTAATATGTGACTGGATCATTAAATAGATGATGGCATCGTAAATAGTTAGAATCTAAAATGTGACTGGATCATCAAATAGGTGATGCCATCATCAAATAGGTGATGCCATCGTCAAGATTATTGCGTCAATGTGATTGCATCGTAAACTGATTCTATCGTCAATGTGTGATTTTATCGTCAACGTAAAAATGTGATTGCATCATAAACTGATTCTATCGTCAACGTAAAAGTGTGCATCGTCAAAAAGATCGCATCACATATGTTGCGAAAGGATCTCATGTAGGTCCGATTATCGTCAAATAGTCGACGGAATCAGTTTTTCGCTAGAATCAGCATTTTTGTCCCCATAGTGATATGTCCGCAGAAAGTATCGTAGAGGATCACACCACTGCGCTACTGTACCTGACACTAAAGATACCACAGGCAATCGTAGATGAGGGCTTAACTGCAAAAGAGTTGAAGGCAGGGATGGATAAAGAGATTGAAGCTCTAAAGTCTTTTAACACTTACACGTGGGTAAGCCCCAATGAAGCTAAAGAGAAAGGAGTAAAAGTAGTGAGACTCACATGGGTACATAAACTTAAACTAGACGAGAAAGGACGTAAGTTCATTAAGTCAAGGTTAGCTCTAAGGGGAGATATGCTAGAGCCAGGAGTTAGCTATAACCCGGATCAACTATTTGTACCTTGTGCCGCACATCGCTCATTACTCTTTTTATCTAAGCTCGCAGCATGGCATGGACATAAGCTATACGGTATAGACTTCAAAAATGCTTATCTGAATGCACGCATGCTTGATCCTGTTTATGCTTATGCACCCGATGGGATAGACAGAGAGGAGCATGTGGGCATGATATGGAGAGTAGATGGAGCTTTGTATGGCGCGCCGAGCTGGTAGAAGATTGCATGAGATATTAGCCCCTAAGTTGGAGGAATAAGGATTCAGGTTACTAGACTCAGATTTATGTATGTTCGTAGAAAAGGGACAAACCCATAAGAGACGCTATCATAGGTATTTCCATGTAGATGATCTTATTTTCTCAGCTCCTAACGAACAAGCGCACGAACGCTTTGCTAGTAAACTAGAAAAGTTTCATCCTCTCAAACGGTTGGGAGTGGCTAAGGAGTTCAAAGGGATAGAAATAATTCAGGAAGGAGGACGCATCTTATTGTATCAGAAGAAGTATCAGAAGCAGATTTTAAAGGATGTAGGATATGCCGATGTTCGACCAGTCAGTACTAGTGCTGAGCATGACCCCGAACCCATTGGGAGAAACCAGCGCCCTTAGGAACCATTCAATATCTAGTTTGGTAGGGAAGCTTTTGTTTCTAACAAAGATGACACGCCCCGACGCAGATCAAGCACTCAATGCAGCTAGCGTTATGCAGACGGTAGACCCAGGACTTGCTTATGCCTTATTAGGTAGGATCTTTAGGTATTTGAAAAGTTCATTTCGTGGTATCGCATTTCACGGGCCTAAATCATCCCAAAAAGGAGGAACATACCCACGGATTACTCTGTGGCCGATGCAGCACATAAAGTCTGTAAAAAGACCGGAAAGTCAGGCACAGGTTACGTAGTGCTTTGGGGAGGAGACCCGGTAGCTTGGTTATCAAAGCGACAGACAAGAATCGCACTCAGCTCTAATGATGCTGAAATTTTCGCGGCAGCAGAATGTATACGGGAGGGATTAGCTATCCGACACATCACGGAAGAGTTAGAATAGCACAGAAGGGACCGATAGAGCTTTATGAGGACAACGCTCAGACTATCTTAGCAGCTGAAAGGGGAATGTCAGGACCACGCACCAAACACTTACCCCTAGAACTTCATTTCATTCATCACGCACAGAGAGACAATGAGATTAAATTTGTGAAAGTAGGGACAAAGAAACAGATTGCAGACGTATTTACAAAACATGTTCCAAAAGATCATTTTGAATATCTCGTTAGTAAGTTTATGGTAAAACTTGATTATAAGTTTATTTCTCAAGTCTGTAAGCTCACGTAAAATGCGCAAATTTCCGCAGATTAGCTGTGTTTTCTCTCTTTGGAGTGTGCAGGAAGTGTTTTGCGCAGGTAGTCGAGCGCATTGAGAAGATGTTCCCGTATTCTTGAAAGTCGAGCGCAAATGCGAGGCGCGTGGTTTGCACCACCATCGATCGTATCGCAACGAGAGCGGGAAGAGGACATCAGTCATCAGAGCCGACTGTACGTCGCGTAATTTTCATTATTGGCGGGATGGCAGAATTCAACTAATTATTTTGGACTCAATGAGTTGGTGATGTAATTCTGAAAGTTTACGTACGAATATGGTCATACTTGAAAGACCTACTGCTGATGACTTAATCGTAACATCGAGATGCCATTGTGGTAACGAAACAAAGGCGGTTGGACTGGAATGGAATGTCAAGTTTTTTTCAGTTTTGTGACTTAGCAACCATTTCAATCTTACAATTTGAAATGGTGGGCTATTTATCGCATTGCAATAATTATTAATCATAGAGGTATTAATCATTACTTGCATATCGACATAGAACTAAGGAAGGTTAATTACGTTTACCGTTAGTAATTGCTTTATGAGTGGGAGAGTTATTTATTTCGCATAGTCGAATGACAGTGTAGTTCTAGTCAATAAGAGTAACGGACGTAACGGACTTTATGGGCATTCAGGATTGGACAATAGTCCTTGTGCAATAATTACAGTCGTGCTGTCACTTTCATTCAGTTTCGTTACTACCTCTGAGTTTTCAGTTCTGCTATCTACTTGCGGATTAAAGTATCGATTGGGCATCGCGGCTTCTAACGAAGTCTCTCAGCAAACCGGAGTGTATAAAAGTACTAGGTCCGTGAGTGACAGGGTAATTACCTAATAAACGTTATCAGTCCCACACTTCACCAAACACACTACTGTAGGTGTCATAGTCGTACACACAACGTGTGTCTTGCCGTGCCGCTTTGTGGGCCTCTGTGCAAGGTTTCACTGCTGTTTTTGTGCACTGCAAATTCCTAACACCTCCTCAACTCCTTTCCTACACTTCTCCACTGCCTTTCCTTCTTCCTTTGCTTAGGGGAGTGGCTTTTTTCAAATTGCCTGATTGAAATTTAGAGGATAGAAAAATCTAGGCTGTGACTCCACTTTTGTCAGTTATAATCAAAAGATATTATTTACTGCAAGCCGGGGTATTCATCAATCCAATTCTAAAAGCATTTTGAAAATAAAATAATCTTCCTACTCTACAAAAGAGAGGAAACCAGTATGTCGGAAAATATAGGAGACTGTCAGAGCCAAGCAATAAAAAGGAAACAGAAAGCCATTCTCCAATGTCACCCCTAACGATAATATTATCTTGCTTAAAAAAGTAGTACCGGTTATATATCTTAATATTATCAACCGGCTCAAAAGTATATAAATAAAAACTGATATAACTATATCTTGACGAGATACAGCTCATCGGTGTACAGGGGTACAAGAAAAGTTTGCATATTTGCCTATCTGCGCCTACACAGAACATCCTGAATTCTATTAATGATATTCACTGCTTTTATTAATTGAAAATATAAAAAGCTAACAGTTATTAATATCTATCCTTTTATCACATTGTCACACTATTCACCGTTATTTACGGAGATCATTTCCACTAACTTAAAAGTGAAAAAAAAAATCAGTTAGATAATGACAATTACCTTTCCTTCCTGCAACTGCCTTTTTGTTCTTGGTTCCTCGTGACCATTCTCTGTTAAAAGACATTTGCGCTTTCTTGCGTTATTTTGTGATTAAATATTCAGTATACACGTTGGTGTGGTACACTTATCGATGCGCAAATTAGTTGTGAATCAGATCCACAAGTGCTAGTCTTGTTAAAAAATAACATAAAACCTTTACTTCTGATCTGAGACTGAATGTTGACGTTAAGTTCTTATTTTCATCATCAAAACCTAAGGATGTATCGTGACAGAACGAACAGTATCAGCAGGTTACTAAACTAGATCCTTGGCTGTTATAGATAATCCTTAGTGAAATTATGTTTTGTAGCAGATTAGTTACTGTCATTCTATGTAATTTTTCTAATGGTATCAGAAATGCTTCTTTTATTTCATGCTGGTAAAGCCTGAAAAACAGAATATTACTAGAACTTTTCTGTCATTATATGGATAGGCAGCAGTGCGGCAGCAGCAGCATGAGCAGAAACATCAGCATCAGCATCAGCAGATGCAGAAACAAAAGCAGAAAAAGTTGAAGAAGCAGAAGCAGACGAAGACAAAGAAAACAAAGAAAACAAAGAAGATAAAGAAGACAAAGAAGACAAAGAAGAAGAAGAAGAAGAAGAAGAAGAAGAAAGAAAGAAAGAAAGAAAGAAAGAAAGAAAGAAAGAAAGAAGAAGAAGAAAGGGTGTCTCTGTGTGTATATTGGGAGGGTGGAGAGGTGGAGGGGGAAGGGGATGTAGATAATAGGAAATCAGACAAATCTATTTTAGGATGCAATAATATTTATCAGAAACTTTAAGCGCTCTCCGTTTCTTCGACCATGAAGAATTTTTTAAGTAGGCTCTTCTATAAATTAATTTTTACTCTGCTATCCTTTTTGCTCTTTCGCTTAAACATATTCTGTAACCTATGCAACATCCTACCGCCAAAGCTACTGCTGCGTCTTCCTGGCTCCTCTTCTAATACAGGAACACAAAGCTCGTCCTGCTCAGTGGATATAGGCGTCTTCACTGCTTGTGCTTTCGTGCGGGGTGGGTGAAAAAACACTGCTGCTGAGTCTCCGCAGAGCTTCTCACTCGCCGGTGAGGTCGCAGATGCTGGGGCGGAAGAGAACCAGAAAGCAGAGAGCTCATCCAGTTTGTTGATGAGCAAAGGCATCAGCGACATGTTGAGAAGAATGGCGAAGATTAAGTCGAGGCGCAGTATTGCTAGCCAGCCCAAGCGCAACGAGGGCAGCAGCACACAGAGCATGTCTATCAGGTAGATGGCCGCGGCGGGGCTGATCTACAAGCAGGGCGCAGGTGGAACAAAAGAAGAGGCAACGGTGGTCACTACCAACAGCGTGACGAGCAGCTGCACACCCAGCCGTGCAGCAAGGCCTTCGCACAGCACGACGGCCAGCGCATAGAACTCTTCCCGGTCAATGAAGCCGCTTTTATCCTCGTCCATCAAGTGAAACACCTCCAACAGACCGCACAAGCACACAAAAACATTTTCATGAAAATTTTCATGAACAAACTCTGAGTAACTGAAAAACATTTTCATAAACATACTCTGAATAACTCAAAAGCATTTAATGAAGATGAAAAAAAATGCTTATTACCTTGCAGACTCGCTCGCGGGAGGGTATGGTGGTTGGGTAGATTGTAATGTAAGCAGCGACTTTGAGGTACAATAAAAGAACCATTGCATACGCCTCTTCCTCAGAGACCTTTCCATCCTAACGAAGCAATTGAGCACGAGCCTGTGTACTTACAGTCGGAAAATGCTTACCCTGTCTGCGTCAACTGCTTCGAAAGCTTGGCGCACATACGTCTGAAAGCGCTGCGTACACATTAGATAAGCCTTGGTTATAAGCATAAATATGCTCGCGGATGACTGTAAAGGCTTTTGGATTTTATGATCCTGTGAGTGGAAAAGACAGGACCTGCGTGCGCGTCAGAGCATTGAAGTGTTTATGGGCTGCGCTTTTGATATGGCTGGGAGCCCCGGCAAGCTTGCCCACCAACTTGCCTGGCATCACTGACAAAAAAAGTGACACAGAATCACATGAAACAAAATGCAGTAAAATGAAATAGCCAAATGAATAGTAAATAAGCATGCAACAATAAGCAAATGAATAGCGAATAAATCAAGCCCTAAACAACGAATAAATGATAAAATGATATGTAAATAAACATTAAATAGATAAATAAAGAAACTGTAAATAAGTGAGTAATAAATAATTTAACGATGACAACAACAACAACAACAACAACAGCAGCAGCAGCAGCAGCAACAACAACAGCAACAGCAACAACAACAGCAACACCAACAGCAACAGCAAAAACAACAGCATCAGCAACAACAACAGCAGCAGCAACAACAACAGCATTAATTATTAAATGAACAACAACAACAACAACAACAACAACAATAACAACAAAAACGATAGCCACTCTATCTAGCCATTCATTATTAGTTAAAATCAACAACAACAACAACAACAACAACAACAACAACAAGTCCTTTATTAATTCAACAAAAACAAAAACAACATAAACAACAACACTAACAACAAAACTAACAACAAGAACAAGATCAACAACAACAACAACAACAACAATAACAAATCTAGCCATTAATTATTAATTAAATTGAACAACAACAACAACAACAACAACAACAAACAACAAGATCAACAAGCCACACTTCAACTACTCATTGATTATTAATTGAATGGAACAAAACAACAACAACAACAACAACAACAACAACTCCACCTTGCTATTGATTCAACTAATTAATTAACTTGAACAACACAACAACAACAACAACAACAACAACAACAGCAACAACAGCAACAACAACAACAACAACAACAACAACAACAACTTGGGTGTTACCACCGAGCTACTTGAGGAAATCCTCACTCCCAATCAACCTTTTCCTCGCAACCTGCAGAGACAACTGTCAAACCACATCTGGCCGTACCGAATTGCAACCGTTGAACTCTCTAACGCTGCTAGCCCAGCAAGCAAAGCTCTTCTTCTCTCTGCCCAACAAGCGGGTGCCCGTGCACTCCCCTTCTCACTCATGCCGTCTAACCCTGAATTTGCTCTCTCTCTCTCTCTCTCTCTCTCTCTCTCTCTCTCTGATGCTGAGTTCAGAGCTGCCATCCTCACTCGCGTCCCTGGCCTTGCGTATCTAGACATCGCTGATTTTGGCATTCCGTGCCATACGTGCAATACATGCTTGCACGCGAGACGTACGTACAGCATTTCATAGCCCGATCATGCCATGCGGCTGCGGGCGCAGTCACAAGAAGGTACAACACCTACGTGCAGATGCTTGCGTTTTTCCTCCGCCTGTGGAGCGCAAGTAGAGATCGAACCGTCTAATCTGCTGCAACCATCACGAGAGCATCCTGATCTCAAAGTCAGATGGCTCCTGGGGCAAACCGTCCCCAAACGCGCTCATAGATGTCTCCTTTGCAACACCCACTGCACAGTCAGCCGTTCGCAACGCGGCTATCGCACCACTCGCTGCAGCCACAGCCAGGGAGCACATCGAAAGGAGGCTATTTCACCAGCCAACCAGCTTGGTGTCTCATTTGTACTATTTGTCATTGAACCATCAGGTGCTCTCGGGCGAGCAGCTATGAAGTTTCTTCGGCGCATTGATCCACAGAGACA
>WBZZ01000494.1:67500-68633 GCA_019918135.1 Paulinella micropora
TCCTGGGGCCTCTTCCATTTGGCCACTGCCAGTCGTGCTCAGCCAAGTGTTATTCCCTTGTGTGATGGGTCCGACCGGTCCTCCGACCGGATTCGCCCCCTCTCACCTTGGCATGATCAGCGGCGCAGGTTTGGAGCCCACACGCGTAGCCCGCGGGCCCGGGTGAGGGCTGATAACCCTTACTGGCGTCCGACACGGTCGGAATATATCAGTTGAACTAACCACCATATTGTGTTAAACTTGGCTTTCTTTATTGCGACTTCGACTTGGTTTACACTTCTATTAATAAGTTTGGTTCCGCGTTATAAATACTTCATTTCAAGTTAAACTTCCGTTTATTTATCAACTGTCATCATAGTAACTTGTTGTTGCCAAGTTACGTTTTCAGCTGCTGTTAACATATTAATATCAATTCAACTATTTGTAGGCATCACCCCCGGATAGCCGGTAAAAAGTATCTTTTCCTTGTGACTGGTGCACCAGCTTGTTTTTCAGTATTATTTGTCCGGATTGGACCTGATGCCATTTTATTCCTGGTCTGTTGCCGTTTTCCTTTTTGGCTTCACTGAGCTAATACAACGAGACATCATTCTCATTCTTGAGGACTGTGTTTGGTTGTATTACCGACTTTTTTTCGAGCTATCGTTGGGGGCATTACATTTGGAGTCCACATCACTAGGGTGATTTCTTTCTGCTTTGCCACACAGGCAACCGAGTGAATTTTCACTGACCTGTCTCACACGGGGACGTCAGACGAAAACAAATACTCCAACACAGCTCCCTCATAACTCTTTCACAAAACAAATAATTTGATCGGTCTCAAGCAGGTGTCTCGTACTTTCTAGCCCAATCCATATCTGTGTGCTCACAAGGAGACATCAGATACAAACTCTCTGTCGTTCTTGTTGTTCTCACACAGAGACCAAGAAGAAGGAGGTGGGCAGAAGAGTGAAGGAACACACACAAAACACAAACAAGCATAGGGACAGGAGCACAACACTCTACCCTTCTAGTTTGTGCATTTATCTGCATTATCTCACACATACGTCAGAGTATTTTTGCAAATCTCTGATCGTTTTGTAAAGGTAGGTCTGAGAACCTATCCGACCGACTGTCGACTTCTCAAGGAGAGC
>WBZZ01000495.1:0-2500 GCA_019918135.1 Paulinella micropora
CCCGTAGTGAGGAGGGACCTCGTAGGGTGGCCGATACTAACCGCACTTCCCGTCCTTCTCCACTCTCACTATGTCTATTCCCTACCCTAGGTGTAGTCTTTGTATCGTTCAAAAGGGCTTGGGGACTTGTAGATTTGTGATGAGGTGAGCTTGGTTGCTCGTCATCTCTTTCTCTTTCTTCCTCATCATCATCGCTCTTATCATAAGTGTTCCCCATATGGATTAAAGCAACGTTTGTATCAGAGTCACTTTGTTCGTCATCGTTTTTGTCCTTGCCGGTTGTTATCAAAGTGAGTGCTTTCTTTTTCTTATGAAAGGGTTTCTTTTTGTTTTTGTAATTGTTCTTTTGTTCGTTCTTTTCTTGTTCCGTGCCTTTGTCTTCCGTTTGATTCCGTTTTAATTTTCCTTCTTTGCGGAACTTTTCCGAAATCACCGGACAATATCTCATGGTATGGCCTTTGGCATCACATCCGAAACACGTGACTTTGAGCGTCCAGTTTGGAGCTGTCTTTGGTCCCGGTTTATTGTCTCCCCTTTTCCCTTTATTATCCATCAGGAGATTGGTTTCTTGCCGCTGCTTGCCATCCCGAGATTTCTTGTTGTTGTCTTTGCGAATTTGAGTTTTTCTCTCACGGAAATTGTTACGTCTTTCTTTTTCTTCCCACATTAACCATCTTTCCTTAGATGCTTCGCATAGTTCCGAGAAATTTTATCTTAGTCTGGCCGGGAGATCATAGTGGTCCACCTGAAATTTATCCCCGAAAGCTGGATGGTAGCGCAATTTCTTAAATAGCTTTCTCTTTGCTTCCTCATCGGAAAATCGCGCCCCACGTAAACTTTCAAGCTGGATTTTCTTTGCGAGAAATTCATTTAGCCAGTCTACATACCTCTGACCTGCCCTTGGTCTCGTTCTCTCAAACTCTTCCTCTAACATGTACCTACCTGCTCCGGAAATGCCTCCCCATTGATCTCTTACTACTATCAACTCTTCAATGGGTCCTTTCGTCTTCTGTGTTCGCAGGAAATTAGATACATTGTCTTTGGAAAAAGCCACAGACAGACATAACTGCAAAGTTTTCATCCTTTCATAATATTTCTTCTCTTTGCGGATAGCTGTCTTTCTTCTTGTTGGTTGTTTCATACTTTGTCTTTTCTTTTTCCTTGCTTCTTTCTCTTTCCACTCTCTCTTTTGTTCTGCTGTCATTTTATCCCAATCTTCTGGCTGTTTGATATCTTCTTTCTTTGTCTGAGGTCTCTGTCTTCCTCTCTGAGAGGTGTCTGACTCTTCATCTTCCTCACTATCACTTATGGGCGTGTCGGGCTCTTCTAAGTCTTCTGCCGTCTTAGCCCTTGCTTCGTCGTAAGGAAAATCCCTTTTGGCTTTAGCTGGGTCGGCTAATGCCACAGATACCATCTCTGCCACGTGGACAGATATCCCCTGCATGTGCTTCTGAAACTTGCTTGACCAAGGCCAAAAGCTTTGGTCGTTGCCCTCGAATATGGGCACTTGACTCAATACGTGCTTTGGCACGCTTGCCTCCTTGACAAGGTTCATAACCAAAGTAATCTATCACTCAAACGCAGAGTTTAGGGAAGCTACCCCGCTAAGGGTAAAGAATAACCGAAGAAAAGACTTTTAATGACTTTGGGTCACACAAATTTATGATGTTATGACCTTTACAGAATGGTAATACTCATTTGATTCTAGGCATTCCAGACTATGATTCGCGAATACTCTAGAAAGTGTCCTTGTCAGTAATAAAGGTATTAATAACTGTCCGGCCTATGAACCTGCCTATAACTAAGACTATCCAAATTACCGGTAAATTGTCTAGGTGGAGTAACGGGTATTAGTAGTACATTACAACGATTTTTTATTTATTTTCAAATTAACTGCTATATGCGTCCACAACTTTGAAAACTTGTGACTGCACTGCGGAAATGCTTTTGCGAAATGTTATAGTTAATTTGAAAAAATTTAAATTTTGTCGCAAAACTTCTCGAAACTTGAAAGTGACACAAAACCGGAAACTTCATTACCCAAAATGACTTTACGAATGATCATCATAGCCTGAAAACAGTAGTAATTTCTTTTTCCGAGTCCCACTTGAACGTCGTCAACACTAAATTTTCAATACCGGTACTTGCCACTGAATATTCATGCCAGTGATGTGAGAAATTGTCACTGACTCGGAGCCGGCTAATGAAATTGACTCTGAGTCTAAGGCACGGTTTCCAGGATTTGTTGAGGTTGAAGTTCCGGACTCAGTGAAATTCAATTAAAATAATGATCACAGTAGGTGAGTATAGTAGGCTGTGTCACCTACTGTCGGAGTCTGGTCCTAGAGCCTGTTCCGGCAATTTAGGCGCAGATACGTAAATATGCGACCTTTTCTTATACCCCTATACACGGCCCGCAGTGATGGATAGATGAGCTATATCTAGTCAAGATATGGTTATACCCGTTTTTAGAAATATACTTTGAGCCGGTTGAAAACGA
>WBZZ01000495.1:25000-52500 GCA_019918135.1 Paulinella micropora
TATTTTGCGGACGAATATAGCCGTTAATTTGAAAAATTCAAATTTTCACCCAAAATCAAAATTCCAACCAAAACTGAAATTCCAACCAAAACAGAAAAATCAATTTTTCTTGTTGTCTTGAATGTCAACAGCAATAATAGGAAGAAACTAAATGCATCTGATACCAAAAAAAGTGTACTTTTAACCGGCTATCCGGGGGGTGATGCCTACAGTACCCCTTCCCATTTTATGACGGAAATATGCAATATTTTTGTCATATAATTGCTGATTTCTTTTCTGCACCAACGCTACGGGGTGTTGCAACTAAATGCATTAACCCACTGATAGACGGTGCATTGGATATATAAAACGCATACGCCAGGCACGAATCAACGATAAATCTCTAGCCTCGTCTTTGTAAATAAAAAACTCCTCCTTCCCCACTCGTTGTCCCCCCCGTAACTTAATCCTGAGGCAGTATGTCAAGAACGATAGTATTACTATTAAAAAATAAGAGCAGCATTATAATTTTTCTCCTCCTTCAAAAACACTTCCGATCAGTAAATACATTGTCTTTTAATAACATACCCTTGTATACAATCGGTTATCTTAATATAGTACTAGGGGGCCAGTCCTAATAACTATATCCAAAGCCGGGATGAGTGAGCCCGACCATGCGATATGCCGACACAAGTAGAGACGGACCGTGCACTGGTATAACGATTTTGAGTATATCCAAAGAAAAATATTTAATATGTCTACTAGGAGAAGATTTTTGAGAACATCACCCTGAGTACTTGTTGCAGGGTCGTACCAGGAACACCATCGCTAAACTCACCAGCGATCCCGTTATACGGTGTCGTATCAATTTGCCGATTGACCTTCGCACTCATATGTTGCGATATAAATGCCAAGTAACAACAATGGTAAAAAGTTATTTCAATAAGACATGATCTGGCATGGGTAATATGAAATTAATCCGCATGCGGTCGCTCAATGTCCGACGCGTGATAAAAGAAAATTGTCACTTACTGCCTTCGTCGCCTTGCGCGAACTTCTTTGCCAGGTGGCGGGCCGCCAACAAAAGTCAAATCAAACTTCGACTCCTCAAGACTGTCCCAAATTCCGTTCGGGATGGCGCCCAATGATAAGTCAAAAGGGATGTCCAGCACTCCCCTAGGCAGTGACTGAATAGTCCACGCAGTGTGGTCTTTATCTCGAGGGGTAAAAGTACCATCCCAAGTCTCGAGATCTTTTGCGTCTTTGTATACCGGTAAATATTGTCTAGCTTTTGGATCCTCAACAGGGTCCATGCTTCTCCAGAAATGGAGTACCGGTTGTATTGTTTTTGCTGCTAAGGATCTCTTCGATGTCCGTGCTGCCCGCGTAGTCTGCGGGACTGCCACAGCTCGCATGAGATAAAGATCTGAGAGAGTGCCGGTCGCATCAGATAAAAAGCGTCTTGGACCCACTTGATGGTCACTATCGCCTCGCCTTCCTTCCACCGCGCATGGCGAATGTCCACATTACCCGCGTTTGGGTTAGTGTCTTTCTCCCCTCCTCCTCCATGAACATCCGCCGCTCGCGTCGACCTCGCCACCTTCCTCGGTTGGTCAAAAATAAGATTGTTTTGCGCTCTCGTCATCTGCGCCTCCGTGAACTTCTCCTTCGTACCGCCGCGGACTATGGGGGCTTTAGACTGAGTCCCCGCCGCGCTTTTGCGGTTTGAGCCTTTCTTACTCTCCTTCTCGGTCTCCTCCTTCTCCGAGACTGGTGCCCGATAGGCATTTTCCTCTTCTAAGGTATCCTCCTTATTGATAGGCGGTACCTCTTTGAAATCCTCCTTCATCCCTTTCAACGCCTCCTCAACGGATTCATCCTCAAGTAAGAAGGGGTCATATTTGATCAGCCTTCGAACATTCACGATTTGCACCTTCCCTCTACCCCTGATCTTATAGTTCAGAGGTCCCATCTGATCCATGATCTGGTATGGTCCTTTCCAGTGGGTAAACAGCTTAGAGCTAACCCCCTTGGGTACTTGGCCCCGGGACTCTTTCAGAAGGCGATGCAGAAGATGCTGAGCGGTCAATATGACGACCAGTCGGCGGATGGTTTTATGAGAAGGAGAGGACAGAAGGAGGGAGAATATGCATTTTGCTACATCGATGACATCATCGTATACTCTAACACAATGGAGGAGCATATCGATCATTTGTCAGACGTCTTCAGGCGCATCGGCGCTTTTGGCCTGAAATGCAACTTAAAGAAATGTCAACTCTCCAAGACAAGTGTGACGTATTTGGGTTACGAGATTTCTCATAATAGAGTCTCGATATCGCGCGAAAAGAGAGAGGAGATCGTGAGTAGACAGTTGCCAAGGAATCGCACGGAGTTACACTCTTTTCTTGCGATGGCACAGTACTACAGCCAGTTCATACCCGATTGGGGTGCAACTCGAGCTAAGTTGGAGAAGATTATTGATTTCGGAGACTTTGAGAAGTGGGATGAGGAGGCTTTGCAGGCGTTTAATACGGTCAAAGATCTCATTTATAAAGATCGCAAGGACGGCGGATTAGTATTTATGATGCCCGACTTTACGAAGCCGTTCGTAGTCGACACAGATGCATCTAAGTTCGCGATCGGTGCGGTGCTGCAACAAGAAGATGAGGAGAAAAAGTTGCGCCCGATCATGTTTATTAGTAGAAAGCTGTGTGCGGCGGAGCGAAATTACTGCACGCGACAGAGAGAGGCGTTGGCAGTAGTATGGGCTCTCAAGAGGCTCAGTGAGGATGGTACAGGAGTACAATATCCCCAACCTGGAAACGGACTTGATCTAAGTGCGCTTGTCGCACTCCTTGTGCATCAGTCTTTCTGCGCTCCGCCTCCTGTGCGCCGCAACTATTTGCTCCGCCTCCATCTTCGCTCTTAGTCTCATCCCGAACAACTCATCCTCATCTGCCCAAGTATCCTTTGGGTGCAGAAGAGAGGTTGGGATACTAGGCTCTCGGCCGTAAACCAATTGATATGGCGAGACTGAGCTTCTGGCTCCTCCTAGTGCCGATGAGGGTAGACAGTTCATTGCAAAGGCAAATGAAGGTGCTGCCTCCACCCAGGCTCTCTGATTCTCCTTCTTCATACAATACATCTTAAGCGAGGCTTTGAGGGGTCTATGTACCCGCTCGATCTTGCCATTCGCTCTCGGGTTATAGGCAGTAACATATTGCCATTTCATCCCGTAGTACTTAGATAGTCTGTCGATGACTTCATTATTAAAGTCAGAACCTCGATCAGAACATATCTTTCTAGGCACTCCGATCTGCGAGACGATCCTGTCGATCAGAGCCTCCGCAGTTGTCTTGCCTGTAACGTCCTTAACAGGAACAACCCACACATAATTGGTGGCTCGATCAATGGCAGTAAGAAGGTATCTGTAACCTTCGGCCGATTCGGGGAAAGGTCCCACATGATCGATGTCTAAGAATTCAAACATCCCGGCGTGTAAAGGGAATGTACCGATCAGGCCAAAATTCGCCTTCAGCGGTGTCTTTGTGGTCTTGCATGGGATGCATGCGTCCACTTCTCTGTCTATCTCCTCCTTCATCCCCTTCCACCAAAATCGCCTCCCTATGAACCAATGGGTTCTTTGTCGACCCGGATGTGCCAGCAAGGGGCAGTTATGGGCAGCGACATATATGAAGCGCCTCAACTTCTCTGGTACCCAGAGAGTCCATTTATCCGGCTGTGACGCAAATTTGCCGTGCTGGCCCTTGTACCACAATAGCCCATCTCTCCACACCATCTCCTTCATCTGATCTTTGATCTGCGGAGTCTTTTTAAGCTCATTAGGGCTCTTGTATAACGTTATGAGCTCCTTGAACTCCGGATCCGTCGCCTGTTGTTGCCTCCATGCGGTAGGCGAGGCGATATGGACAGTAACGTCCTCCAACCTTACTCCTACCCTTTCTGGGTCTTCATCAAGCTCGCTTCGATTTTCCTGCGGAGGTTCAGTACAGATCTCAGTCGTCTCCTCCTCCTCTTTTATATTCGCCTTCGCGTTCTCATATGCCTCATAAGACCACTCAGCGTCTTCGAGAACATGTGCCTCACAGCATATGCCATGATCCGGGCCTTGAGGCCTATATCGTAGACCCGTGCGGTCATAACGAACGCCTCTTGCCATCTGCATCGTCTCTATGTGGCTTACCTCGTACACCTTGTCCGTGGACAAATCTATCATCTTCACTGATGATACGAGAGCCGACACCTCTGACTGAAACTCTAGCCTGGAAAGGCTATCAGCGACTACGTTTCGCTTTCCCGGTAAGTAGACCATCGTGAAATTGAAACATGACAAGAAAGCTTGCCACCGCGCCAAACGGCCGGTTTGTTCATGATTCATCAACCAAAGAAGGTTATGATGATCGGTCCTAACCGTGAATAGAGGTCCTGTTTAAGTCCCATCGGAAGCACCTTCCACTGGTATATTTCCATACCGACAACGAATGCAGTCAGCCATCTGGATTTCTCGTCCAGTGGTATCTGCCAAAGGCCGTTCTTAAGGTCGATGACCGAATAGAATTTAGCATTCCGCAGCACTCTTCTGTCCTCTTCTAAGGTCGGCAGAGGATTTCTCTCTTCCTCTAGCACCTTATTCACACGGGCATAATTGATCGTCAAACGCCATTCTCCTCCTGGCTTAGGGACGATTTTCGGTTGAGAGACAATTGGAGATGTAGATCTCTCAATAAAGTCCTCATTGAGCAACTGCCTCACATTCTCCTCCGCTATCTTCGCCTCATATGCTCAAATTTGCCCTCCGTGGTGCAGGAGATGGCTCCGCACCCGGTATCTTGTAAATGACTGCAGTGAAGTCCTCAGACTTTACACCACCTGCCCGAGGAGGGTCGAAAACTTCTCTATACACCTCCATCTTAGCTTTGAGAAGCTCTTTTTCTCTCTCCGTGCCCACTCCTTCTAGGATTTTCCGCGCCACCGCTTGGAAATCTTCCTCCGACATCTTCTTATGCTCCTTGAGGGGCGCTAAGTCCTCCTCCAAACTCATATCCTCCTCCGACAAATCGTCTAGTCCCGTTCTTTCATACGTGACTGTGTCCGGCTCATCATCATGGCCAATTCCGACAAGCGTATCAATAAGGTTCGCGTATTGTATCGGAGCCTTACGGGTGTAAAAACCATCAAAGCATGTGAAGGCTTGAGGTATTAATTTCAACTTGTCCTGGGCTCTGAGCTTCTGCTTGTAAGCACTGCTCTGGTCACGAGACCCGAGTCGACAAGCCACCACTAATTGTTGCTTGCGGGAGGGCACCGGTATAGGATGATCAATAAGCCGGTCCCTTATCTCCTGTGCCCATATCGCCTTCTCATTGTATGGCAGAATGACAGAGTACGGCTTGTTGCTCTCAAACAGATTCCGTAAAGACCTTTTCACTTCCGTTATGAGCGCGGCCAGGTGGGCACGTCACCCCAAAAGTTAGTGATAAAAGTTTTAATGTCATCCGCTGGAGTATCGGGGATACGCCCCTTCATCCTTGGCACGAACGCCTCTCTCTTCTCATCTGACACCTTTCGCGTGGTAACAGTAGCCATTAGTA
This sequence comes from Paulinella micropora, assembly GCA_019918135.1. Lineage (NCBI taxonomy): Eukaryota > Cercozoa > Imbricatea > Euglyphida > Paulinellidae > Paulinella > Paulinella micropora. The sequence goes on from WBZZ01000495.1 coordinate 30,592, forward strand.
ATATGGACATCTGCACCGCCACCTTCTGCGAATCTGGCCAACGACGGGCACTGTTTCGCAACACATATTATCTCCTCATTACGCGCTACGACTAAGTCATCAATAGACTTTTTGTCCCATGCGGGAATCGTAACCGTATACGCCTGCATCTCCGTCTCCCAATGGTCGGTCCAGGACAGTTCGTCCGGCACTGTGACATAGGGGTGCACATAGGCTTCAGTTACCTCATGTACGAAGGCCAACTTTTTTATCTCCGTTGCTAGACTCAGCTCAAAAGCCTCGTAGGAGTCAGTAGCGGTCATCGGATTAATATCCTCTCCTCTCCTCTTTTCACTCCATAAATTACTCGCCGTGCGGCGCAATCGATCAAAGCCCCCATCGTAGCCAATTGGTCATACGACAGCAGGATTGAACCGTGGTAATCGGGGACAACATAGAGGTCCGCACGATATACTCGACCGGATGTCAATTTAAAAATTAATGTGACGATGCCCGTAATTTCTGTACGGCTGCCTACCCCTTTTAGGGTCCCCTTTGTTTTTCTAGTGTTTTTTGTCCACCCATGCCCGGTGACCGTTAAAAAACTTCCGGCCGACAATATTAATATTCGCCATCGTATCATTACCAACTTTCAATGTGGTTTAGCTCTCGAAGGATGGACTAGCAAATGCTTACCTTGAGGCTTTTGAGGCTGTGTGCTTTCAACTTCACGTCTAGGAGGTACGGGACTGATCGTATTCTGTTCAACAACAGCAGGAATAACCGTGACTGTCGGATTAAAAAGAACAGTTTTTGTCCCCTTCTCCCTCTTCTCCTCCCGTCATTATAATACTTCAATACGCTCACCTGGGTCGGTGCCAGCGTCTTGTTGGTCCCCACTCGCAGCGGCATATGCCTGCTGGGGATAGTTGGAGCTGGAACTGGAGCTAGAGCTATTCCAGTATCCGCTTCCTCTGGGAGGGCGCGTTGGGGTCCTCGTTGGGGTCCAGCCTCCACTTGGACGATAGCCCGTGTGGCCTCGACCTCCCTTTCCTCCTCCTCTTTGCGTCCCTCGGGACCCTCGAGACGATCCTCTCATTCCTCCTCCTCTTGTCGGCGCCATAGGTCGGCCCTGTTGTTGTTCTTTCGCCTCCTTCTTCTGCATCTTCTCAAGGAAGGAAATGATGGCCCCGCGGAACTCCGCATCGTCGACCATATTTGCACTCCACTTCCTCTCATCCAACTCCTTCTTGTACATGAAGTATGTGCCCCTTCTGCTGCCTTTGAGCTCTCGCAAGAAGGTATTTCGCATCCTCACATCATCAGAGTCATGGCTGTATGGGCAGTTGCCTAAGCCAAGCTCTTGCTCCTTCTTGCACGTCATGCATAAGAAATAGCGGTGACAAGGTACCTTCTCATCTCTCCCTCTCTTCAGACCTGCCACCCGAGTTGCATGTGCTGCTTGGGCACCTACAACCCCCTGTGTCGTGGTACTGGAGAGTGACTCAGTGGCAGTGTCCAATTCGGAACACGCGTCGAGCACCTCCTTGAACAGGTCGTCCGGCTGAGTAGCCGCAACAGTCTTCTCGTATATATTGGTTTCCAAAAAGTCCCCCTTCTTCACCGCCTTGAAGGACGGACATGATTGTATGAGCCGTGCGAGCTTGCTCGGGTGTCTGGCACACAAAGCGCTCAAGAAGTACAGAATGATGGACTTCCGGCTATAAAAGAGCCCGTACTTGGCGGTGACCTCCGTGAGGATCGCCGCCAACCTCGTGCTATCGCCTAACCCTGTGTTCACCTCTTGAAAAATTTCGAACCCAATCAAAGTACCAGTGCACAGGTGCTGATACCCATGAGTTTTAAAATATTGCAAGAGGACGGCAACTGGCACCGTGCATTGCAGGTCTGTGGTGGTCTTTCTAGCCGACACCACTCCCGCTCACAACGTTTTGTATGCCGCTACATCAAACCCTTGTGTAAGGATTGATGGGTCCAACAAGGTGGACAACGCCTCATACTCTTGTGTTTCGTCCGTTGGATGCTGCTTCATACAAGCATCTATCTTTCGGAGCTTGTCACGAAGGCCAGCATCCGTATCCTTCTGACTCGCTGTCTCTGCATACAGCGTAAGAGCAGTTGGATCGGACTTGGTATATTTTTGGAAGCCCTGCATGATAGCCTGTCTGTCCTTCTTGTCGTTATTGTTGACAATGACAGTGGTAGGCGCTGAGCCAGTCGTAGAGGCGGGAGGGGCTGCATGGGTTGGCGAGGCGAAACTAGGGGGAGACAGAAAAGTTCCAGAGGAAAGTGCCTGCCTTGTTGCCGTCGCCCTAGCCAATGCAATTTGTGCCTCCAACTCCTTCCTTTCTTTTTCTGTTGCTATATCCCTGATGTGCAGGTCTTGAGCATGATGAAAGAATGACATGAGCTCAGCTGCCTTCCGAAGCAGCAGAGTTTTCTCCGCCATCTCCTTCTCTGTTGCTTTGTTAGTAGCAGGGAGTGCCTGCTTCGGCTCCAAGATCGTATGATCCTTCGTCTGAGCCCACCTCTTCCATGCATCGTCCTTTTGAAAGGCCGCATGCAGCTTTTTCAGCTTCGTCACCCCTCCGACTTCCCCTTCTATTTCCTGCAGGACTGGGTGAGTGTCCCTGCCAAATTTGGTTTGTTGGAGTTTGCCAAAGTCAATTAACTTGGCCTCCATAAGTTTCAAAGGCACATCCATGACATTAAGCTGCCCTCGCAGGTTCTTGCCTTTAAACTCTCTTTCTCCCTTCTTTATTCCTTCGATGTCCTGACCAGGATCAAGCAACCTGACCAGTGCTCTGGTCCTCCATGGCAGCACACTTTTCGCAGACTGGTACTCATAGAGTATAGCACACTCAAACACTCCCCAAATGAGGTTGAGTAGCTCCAGTAAAGACATTTGGTCCCCATATGAGACATGTTGCACCTGTAACTGTGCACCGTCGTCTCTGAGGAATGCTGCAAGAGGCAGAGCTTTACTCGGGATGGGGTAACAGATATCCTCCTTTCTCAAGGGATCTCCCCATCGAATCTCTGGGGGAATATATAGCCATTTACCGGCCTGCTGCTCCCCTATTTTCTTCTCAAACTCCTTCTTAGTTAGTTTGGCGTATTCGGCCACCCACTGATCTTCCTCCTCCTTCTTCTCCTTCTCCTCCTCCGTCATCATCGCTCCCTCATCTTGGACCTGGTCCATTGGATTGTCTGCTCCTTCTGTGTCAAAGGAAGGCCCTGCCAAATCCGTTTGGTCCCCTAGAGGGCCAACGAGCGTATTTACATCTTCTGGGGTTTGAGCACTCGCCCCTCCTCGTCCTCTTTTGCTCTTTTTGTTGTTGTATCTGTTATGAGGTACTAGGACCTACGTACAGATAGTGTCAAAGAGGCTTGAGAAGCACTCCTTGAGAAGTCGACTTGTCGTCGGATAGGTGTTCAGACCTACTTTCGAAAAACAGTCAGAGATTTGCAAAAATACTCTGATGTGTGTGACTTGAGAGGCAACTAAGTGCAAAGACTTGAGAGGGAGAGTACTAGGCTCGTGTCCTTCAAGTTTGTTTGTCACTGTGAGTGTTTGTTCGTACGTCTGTTGACTTACTCTGTCTCTCCCTCAAGGGAGAACAGGAGAACAGAAAAGATGTCTGGTATCTGCCTCAAGGGAGAACAGGGATAAAGGCTGTGGAGAGGGTACTGGGACATCTACTCACAAACGCCTAGACGTATTGTTTTGCAAAAGAGCTTGTGTGGGGATGTGTTGGAGTATTTGTTGTTTGAGTCTGCGTACTCAATGGAGATAGGTCAGCCCAAATTTTCCTTCTGCAGTCAAAGGACAAGCCAGAAAAGAAATCAGCAGTGTGCTGGTGACTCCAATGTTAAAATCCCCGAAGATAGCTCGTAAAAAAGTCGGAAATACAACCAAACACAAATCACCAAAGGAGAACTTCAGTGATGTCTCGTTATATTTGCTCAGTGAAACCGCACAAAAGAAAGCGGCAACAGACCAAGGTTAAAATGGCATTAGGTCAAATCCGGCCAAACGATATTGAAATAATGAGAAGAAACTAGATGCACCTGACACAAAAAAAGTATACTTTTTACCAGCTATCCGGGTGGTGATGCCTACACCCTTAACTAAAATTCTATTGCTGAGTTTGACACTTGAATGTACCCAGTAATACCAATTGGAAACAGTCTGAGCCGCGCAGGGTTTGCGTGAAATTTTAGCAAAAATTACCAATTGATAACACTGGGTCTGGGAACTTAAACATTAATACATTTTAAAATGTTTTTGCGAGTACGGTTAATAACACTTAATATATATATTAATATTAAATTATTATTAATATTATAATACTTCAACTGTCGGAACTTCTAAGTTTGAACTGTCATCTGATCAAGTTATGTCAAAAACAAAGTAAACTTGTGCTGTCCAGGTCACAAGTTATTAAATCAACATATGAAGATACTAGTATCAGATTTGAATTCCATATTTTAGTAATAGTAGGCCGGTCATCAATCCTTAATTAAAAACTCACAACTTTCACAGCATCAATTAGCTTATGAACATGTAATTTGCTTCAAAATATGTTCCTCCGCACTGATTATTGCGGCCGCCCAGTCCTCTTGCACGCGTCCCAAGTTAGGCTCTTCAAAGTTTACATTTTCAAGTGGCATGGGATAGTTTGGTGGGTTAGATTGTCGCCGTTCTTTAATCTTCACGGTATTAATAAAAAGTAAACTATACTGCGGGGGAAAATTTTGCGGAAAGAGGATGCAATGGGGTGGGTGTTTATGGTTTTTTTTGCTCAGTTGTGGAACAGGTCCTTGGGCAGTTTTATTATTATTATTATTATTATTATTATTATTATTATTATTATTATTATATTATGGACACCGTGATAGCCCAGTGGTCAAGTTCTACCATCTGGGCCCTGTCGCCAGTTCGATTTCCGTCGGTGCCACCAGTATTTTCATTGAACATACCGGTCCGTCTGGAAGTGTTGGAACTGCCCTTGCGGGGGTGTCAATTTAGAGCCTATCGTCAATTCTTCGTACTCCCCTCACGGGTGAGACGATGGAGGCGCATGTGCAGATTTGCATCAGCCATTGACAGAGAAGCACTATTATTATTATTATTATTATTATTATTGTTATTATTGTTATTATTATCATCATCATCATTATCATTATCATTATTATTATTATTAATATTATTTTTATTATTTATATTATTATTATTTATATTATTATTATTATTATTATTATTATTAATATTATTAGCCCAGTGGTCAAGTTCTACCATCTGGGCCCTGTCGCCAGTTCGATTCCCGTCGGTGCCACCAGTATTTTCATTGAACATACCGGTCTATTTCTGGACCAGTATTTTCATTAAACATACCGGCCCGTCTGGAAGTGTTGGAACTGCCCTTGCGGGGGTGTCATTAGAGCTTATCGTCAATTCTTCGTACTCCCCTCACGGGTGAGACGATGGAGGCGCATGTGCAGAAATGCATCAGCCATTGACAGAGAAGCACTATTATTATTATTATTATTATTATTATCATAATTATTTGATTACGATTATGTGATTACGTGATTATGTGATTATGATGAATTTAATAATAATTTATTATTATTTTTATTATCATTACTAATTTTTTTTAATACGTATACGCAATCACTCTTTTAATAAAACTTTCCACTCGTAGAGATGAATAGGAAGACAAAGTACCAATCCGTTGCAGTTTACAGCTCCGATATTTCCGAAGCCGCGCCTTGCACGCCAGCCTCCTTAGTAGTGGCCTGCAGACGCATTGCCCAGGCCTGCACATCATCCTGGCTGAGCTGTTGCGACCCACGGATTTTGATAGAAGCTCGAGATGCCGAGGCCACATCGGTAGCTGATAAATGCAGCATTCCATGCTCGTCAACGGAGAACACAACATCGATCTGCGGGACTCCCGCTTTAGCCTTCTGGATGTTGAAGAGGCCGAATTCGCCTAGCACTGTGTTCTGAAATGGGCCACTGCTTTCACCTTCGTAGACAACGATATGTATGACTTCCTGGTTATCTTCATTTGTATATCTCCTAGGCTTTGGGAGGGAAAATGGGATTTTTGACCCACGCAGCACGAGGACGTCTGTGCCAAGCCTACAGCTAGGGCGAACCTGGGCCGGGTCCACAAAAGGCACACCATGAGAGCTGGATTTTATTGGCGCGGCGGCTGCGAGACCGTTGATATCCATATTTGTCTCCATACAAAAATTTGATTGGTCTGTATGACGTTCTGCATGAAAGATGGCGAGCGCATATTCTTGGCCGAGGATGAGCTTCGAACCATCAGCCAAGCGAAATCCATCAAGGTTAATCGAAGCAGATTCTTTGACATGCAGGCCACCCAGATCAATAGCCAGCGTCCCCCCGATGAAAACCCAGAAGTCGTCATCACCACTGAATTTGAAATCTTCACCGCCCTTGTACCGGGAAAACCCGTGAAATTCGGTGAACCAAAATTTATGCTTTCCCAACTTGGTTTCTTTCACGTCTCGAGCCCACCCATTACCAAGCTCGTGCCATTCGTCTAGTGGAAAGAATCCTTCCGGTCTAGAGCAGAACAAAAATTTGGTCCCGCTGGTCCAGCTTAAGGTCAAGCTTCCGTCCATTCTGTGGTTGACTCCCAGCACATCTCGATACCATTGATCAAAGCTCTCTTTGTCCCTGACGGTTGTCCTAGCCGAGCACACGGGTTGCCATCCTCGAAGAGGCAGTGTGTTACACGTAGAAGACAAACCCTCACGCATTTGACTCGGTACCAGTCGTGGGTATCATCATCGGCGCTGATGGATTTGCTGATGTACCACCACGTGCTACGAAACAGAACAGGTCCGCCCCCAGTCGCGCCCTCCTTCACGTACTTGGCGACGCGGCGCCGGCCACGATATACGAGGCGGACTCTGGTCTGAACTCGGGCACATCTTGGGTGAGAACTCTATTGGCTGAGCTCCAGCACAGCTTGGGCTTCTCGTCTGTGCCCAACGTCTCAGCGACCATGTTTCTGTCGACGCCAGGTCGGTACTTCGAAAGGGGTAGTTCGAAATCTGGATGAGATCTTATAAAATCTCGAAACACTACAGGTATGGTGAAAGATTTGTGACACTCTTGCAGCACCGCAAGGGAAATTGAGTGCGGAGCGATGTCAATCAAATTGATCCGTGACATGCGATGAAGTGACCCATCCTTCAAGGCCTCTCAATGAGAACGCGTGCGCGCTGCTGCGGCGGCTGCTACTTCTGTGCGAGGAGGTGATCGAGGAGGCGCTGGGTGGGGCTTTGCTGGTGCGGCCTTACCTGGAACACGAAGGCACAATGGTGCGCCTGGAGAAGGCGCAGGACGCCGTCAGGAGGGGAGTGAAACTGTTGTTCGACGACAAGTGGTCTCAAGCAGCCCTTCACGCGTAGTGAAAGAGGGCTTTAGCTTGAATGCCAAGATGGCGGCACCGTCGGCAACAGCTTCATCCAAGTTCAGAATGAGGTAAACTTTTTGTTCAAACATGTCTTTCACAATTTCTTGCACTTTTGGTATCCGGGAAGACCTACCAAATAGTAAAACGCGATTGATGTCGTTCACACCACAACCAGCTTGTGTAAGCGCGTTTTGGACAACAGGCTTGATCTTTTCAAATACTTCGCTGACGATGGCTACGAATCTGGCTGATATGAAAATCTTCACCGTTCACGATCCCGTCGACAACCACATCGGTCACAGTCACGTGGGATAACTGCTTTTTTGCGCGCTCAGCCGCTTGGATCAATTGTGCCCGGATTCGCTTCGGCTTCTTGAGCTCTTGGCCTTGCAGTTGCTGCTTCAGAAGCTTCATTAAGTGATCGGTCAAGACCTGATCAAAATTCTCTCCACCCAAGTTTGAATCGCCACTGACAGCTTGGACTTCAATGCGGCCGCCATCATAATCAAGGATGCTGACTTCAAGGGTTCCACCTCCAAAATCGAACACGAGCAATCGCTCAGATTGTTTGAAGTTATTCAATTTCATTGCATAAGAGATGGCTGCAGCAGTGGGCGCTTTGACCAAACGTAGGACGTCAAGCCCTGCTATCTGTCCTGCAATCAAAGTTGATTTCACCAAAACAAACCAAATCAAACCAAATCTCACCAAATCAAACCAAATCACAGCATCTGAAAAGTACGCCAGGACAGTTATTACTGCCTTTTGATGTCCGCCCCGAGCCGAGCCGACACAGTGGCTTTGAGATCCTGAAGGACAAGCGCACTCACAAATTCAACCGGAAACTCTTTACCCTGGTAGTTCACGCACACTTTTCCTTCAAACGCATCAATATTGGGCGATTTAGAATCGAGTTCACGACGCTCAAACCAGTCCATAAGGCTTTTGAAGAATGGCACGTCTTTCAACACTTGATGTAGCGACTCCCTCAGGCCCTCGGAAGCTTGGCGGCGACACCTGCACGTGTCGAATGGATAATTTTAAAGCTCTGCAGTAATGTCGTTGAATTGCTTCCCCAACACTCGCTTGACAGCATAGATTGTCGCGTTATGAGCTATAACTCGATGGTTGTTCGCTGCCTCACCCACTAAGACACCATCGCTGCCTCACCCACTAAGACACCATCGGTTGCCAAGGACACAACAGAGGGTGTAAGGCGGTTCCCTTGCTGGTTGGTGACGATCTCGCCGATCAGATCTTGATCCCTGACATAGTACACTCCAACCACAGAATAAGTTGTTCCAAGGTCGATCCCAAGAGCAACGTCATCGCCATCGGATTGGTAGCGATAGCCAGGTAAGTTCCCCACAGAAGTACCCATAACGTAATATATCATCTGCAAGGGTACAATAACAAGATAAAGAGGTAGAATAATGGGATTAGGAGATTGAAGGAAACAGCTGCGAGGATTCTTTCTCCGTTCTTCTTTCTTCTTTCTCCGTTCTTGTTTCTTCGTCCTCCGTTCTTTCTTCTTTCTTTCTTCCTCTTTCTTCTTCTTTCTTCTTCCTTCTTTCTTTTTCTTTCTTTCTTTCTTCCTTTCTTTCCTTCCTTCCTTCCTTCCTCTTCTTCGTCTTCGTCTTCTTCTTCTTCTTCTCCTTCTTCTATGGCAGCAAAATTGCACAGGGAGAAGAGAGCTAGTTCCTGAAAAGAGGCTAAATAGGATAAGGGCACAGAAATCAGAAATGAAGAAAAGAAACTATGAAGGGAGACAATAAAGGGAGAGATATAAAAAGATTAGAAACAGAGAAAAGGAGACTGAAATAATAAGGTGACAGAAATGAAGGAAAGAAGGAAAATATGAGGGGAGAAATAGAGGAGGATTACTAAGGAGACTAAAAAGAAACTAAATATGATAAGGGGACAGAAATGAAGGGGAACAGAAAATATGAGGAGAAAGAATGTTAATAAGAGGAGCAGGATATGTACAAAGGTATGAGTCCTTGTTCTCCTCCTCCTCCTTCTGCTACTCTTCTTCTTCTTCTTGTTTCTCTTGTTTCTTCTTCTTCTTGTTCTTCTTCTTCTTCTTCTTCTTCTTCTTCGTCTTCTGCTTCTTGTTCTTCTTGCTTCTTGTTCTTCTTGCTTCTTCTTCTTCTTCTTCTTCAGAACTTCTTCTTCTTTGTTCTTTCTTCTTTGTTCTCTTTCTTCTTCTTTCTTCTTTCTTTCTTTCTTTTTCTTCTTTTTCTTCTTCTTTCTTCTTCTTCTTCGTCTTCCTCCTCCTCCTTCCTCTTCCTTCTTCTTCTTTCTTCTGCTTTCTTCTTCTTTCTTCTTCTTCTTCTTCTTCTGCTGCTGCTTCTGCTTCTTCTGATCTTCTTATCCGGATTTTCTTCTTCGCTTTCAACTTTATAACTTTTAACTTCTTTAACTTTCTTTTAAAAGTTAATTTTCACCCCCCCCCCCCCCCAAGTTCTCATAGTTAACTTTATTGAACAAATAGAGTTGGCAGCCCCTATTTGGGCCCGTTTTGCCGGCCTGCCTCTTCTTCTTCTCCTCCTCCTCCTCCTTCTTCTTCTTCTTCTTCTTCTTCTTCTTCTTGCCGGCCTGCCTCTTCTTTTTCTTCTTCTTCTCCTCCTACAACTCCTCCTCCTCTTCTTCATCTTCTTCTTCTTTTTCTTCTTCTTCTTCTTCTTCTTCAGAAATTCTTCTTTTTCTTCTATGAAACCGACATTGTAAAAGGAAAAATTCAAAAGCTAGTAAGGGAAAATGTACAGGGAGAAGTAAATAGGCGTGTACTCATTAGCTTCCAAAAATAGAGGAACACTGTCACAAATACTAACGAAGATATGCATGTTCAATAATGTGAACATGATAACTGTTTATAACATCTAGAAAGTCCTTCTTCTCAGAATATTAATCGTCTCTTCTTGTGTATTCGTTGATGCAACTTGGTATGCGTGTGGTTGTCTGAGGTCTCACTTGTCGAAACTGGATTTGTGGATGAGGATTTAACCCGGGCTGGTACGGGTTAGCCTATTTATTTATTTATTCTTACTGTAAGCTTGCTGTCTAGTGCCCTTGATCATCAATCCTCGCACTATGTTTTATTACCGGCGAGTCGCATAGGTACTTTTATGGGTCAGCTCTATCGAATTTATTACCCACAAAAGTAGTTTTGCACCACCACAAGTTTGGAGTTGCTGATGTTGCCTTGCTCTGTGCGCAAACATAAAGATAACACGCTGCTCCTTACCATGTTCACTTCTCTGTATCAGTGTCATAATAACCTTTTTCTTTATCTTAGAGTGAAGTACAGTATAATTAGCAAAATAAGTCTGATCGGAGGCAGCAGCCACTGAAGACTTATTTATTTTGTTTCGACCTATTTATCGGAAAATAAATCTATCAAAATCTGAGATGATTTTTTGTTGCATAAAATTGTTTTTTGAAGCAAGCTTCATAAACTTGTCAAAAATATGGAAAATTTTAAACTGAAAAAACTGTAAATTTTAGAAAAAACTACAAACTTCCCACTTACTTTAAAAACATTTTAGGAAAATAAGAAATTGCTGTTATTGTAAATATAAAAATGATCAGATGTATGCTACGCAAAAGGTAACTAACGTTTGTTCCATGCATGACAGCTCATGACACTAGAAACAAGAACAACAAGGTGCAAGTACTTGAAGTATGAAAATATCCAAAACCATCACCACTGATCAAAGTGAGTTTGGGTGGGGCATTTGAAATTGAAGGAAAAGCTTTCATTATTTACTCTATCTACTGTAGTCATTTCTAGTGATGATGAAAATATGATTAAAGGCAAAACGTGGTCTAACAGAGTGACAATTTTGCATGTCTGCACCCATATTTGCAGATGCTCGAAGTATCATTTCCTTTCACTTGATAGCTCTTCATGATTCATAAGGATATGAAATCATGCTGTTATTGTAAATTAAAAATGATCAGATGTGTGCTACGCAAAAGGTAACTAACTTTTGTTCCATTTATGACACTAGAAACAAGAACAACAAGGTGCAAGTACTTGAACTATGAAAATATCCAAAACCATCACCACTGATCAAAGTGAGTTTGGGTGGGGCATTTGAAATTGAAGGAAAAGCTTTCATTATTTACTCTATCTACTGTAGTCATTTCTAGTGATGATGAAAATATGATTAAAGGCAAAACGTGGTCTAACAGAGTGACAATGTTTCATGTCTGCACCCATATTTGCAGATGCTCGAACTATCATTTCCTTTCACTTCATGATTCATAAGGATATGAAATCATATCATATTGCAACATACACTTGCATCAGGCTTCACTGTCAGACACAAGTGTTCACAACAGACCCTAAAAGCAATTAGGGGGCACACACTCCGGCCTGATTCGCTCAAACTGTAGTTTTTCAAACATACAGAAACTTTCGTGTCACATGAGCAAACACATTTCTCGTCAATCATACATGCACAGACATCTTCATAAAAGGGATCATAGCTTTTTGACAAAAACCAACAGACCACACCATCCGTTGGGTCAGGCAATCCCTGTGGGTCGGGGGAAAAAAAAAATCAAAATTGCAGAACACATCGAAATAGACGTGTGAACCAAAATGCAGAGTACCATGTGTAAGGAGACATCAACCCATGTCTAAAATTGTGTCAAGCATACATGATAACACGTTGGTGTTGCCTCCTGAACGCGTTTTACAGTCGAGGTTGGTGTAAAGAGAACAGTTGAAGATATTGCCCCACTACGCTCCGAATTTTGCGATGAAAAATTCAAATAATGAGGAAGAAAGTATTTTTTTGTATCACTTGCAAGGCGTTCACTCGCTGCTGACTTTCGTTGAATTTAATGATTAGCAAGTACTTTAGCAACTATATAATGACAGAATCCTCTTACAATTTCTTCCTTTCCTGCTACTTTCCTCGTTCTCTTCTACTCTATATAATGACAGAATCCTCTTACAATTTCTTCCTTTCCTGCTACTTTCCTCGTTCTCTTCTACTCGTCTCCTAGTGATTCTTTCCTTCACCCTTTTCCATTTTCTATCACGATTTCTTTTTCTCCTTGGGCTACTACTACTCCTCTTCCTCCGTCTGGCTGACCAAAGCCTGTTGCTTGATACAGCAATAATGCGGCGGGCAGCATTGTACCTTTTTCACCGCTCGCCCTACGTGCTAGGGGTGGGCGCCGGTTTCTTAGTTGTCATTCCTCCTCCTCCTCCTCCTCCTCACCTCCTCCCACTCCTACTCCTTCTTCTTCTCTTCTTCAATATCTTCTTCTTCTTCAATATCTTCTTCTTCTTCTTCTTCTTCTTCTTCTTCTTCTTCTTCTTCTTCTTCTTCTTCTTCTTCTTCTTCTTCTTCTTCTTCTTCTCCTTCTTCTCCTTCTTCTTCTTCTTCTTCTTCTTCTTCTTCTTCTTCTTCTTCTTCTTCTTCTTCTTGTTCTTGTTCTTCTTCTTCTTCTTGTTCTTTCTTCTTCTTCTTCTTCTTCTTCTTCTTCTTCTTCTTCTTCTTCTTCTTCTTCTTCTTCTTCTTCTCCTCCTCCTCCTCCTCCTCTTTTCTCTCTTCAGATGAATTGCGAAATTTGCAGAATCACAGTCAACGGTGAAAAACCATGGAAACAGCATGTACTCTCAAAAAAGCATGAAGAGAAGGTGAAATTAGTATCTATTTCCAAAGAACAGAAAGGGTGCCCAGCTACCTACTCCCCTAGTACTCCTCCTCTGTCCATTGAGATGACTTGCGATGTCTGCGAAATCACAGTCAACGGGACGAAACCATGGGAACAGCATGTCACCTCCCAAAAACATCAAAATAAGGTGAAATCACGATCCCTTGCCCAAGAACAGAAAGCTGACCCAAACCCCCTTTCAACACCAACTGTAGAAAGACACTGCAAACTGTGTGGAATCTCAACCAACAGTGACATGCAAGGGCAACAGCACGTCAATTCGAAAAAGCACCAAGACAAGCACGCGAAAGCTACAGACACTAAATCAGAGGAGAAAAAGCCGCTAGTAGCAGTGGGTGAGATGCGTTGCGAGTGCTGCGAGGTGACAATGTGTGGGACTGTTCCGTACAAAGCCCACTTCAACTCTGACAAGCACAAACGGAAGATAAAGTCAGATCCCTTGTTTTGTACACCTGGTAAGTCATTCAAGCAAATGAGCTAGTCTCTTCTGCTTTTAATTTCTTGTTATGCAGGAGATTTTCAGCAGAAGCTCAAAGAAAAACCCAAGGTACATATGTTTGCTTTTATCGATGCTGATTGACAAAAGATCCCTGTCAAATAGGGCAAAGACTCACTCGGATTTGTTATAGAAATGTACTTCATAAAGATCCTCTTCTGACAAACAGTTGCCATGACTGAGCAGGATAAGAAAGAAATTGATTGAAATCACGGGAGATCCAGTGCAGGTATGACAGAGCTACCTGTATCTGCTATCACTTTTCCTCTTATCACTTCTCCGACATGCAGTTAGAGCTTCGAGGATCCGCCAAGACCAAGACAGTCAGAAGGTTGGCACGATAACCCTCTTTGTGCAAGAGGAATGATTACTGGCCGTTTATATAGTTATAGCGACCGAGATTATCTGCTCGTCACAAAGGAGCCCTTGACGAGACAGCAAAGGGCCGACTTTGTAAACTGGGCGAGTGCAGACCCCTCCATGAAGGAGAGGTTGCGCATGCGTGTCTGCCCATGTACATGCTCGACGTGTTGAGTTTGGGATAAAAGTCCTCTTCTTGCTTGAAAAGTTAGTTTGCATTGGTGATGTTTCAGATATGTGTCAGTCAGAGCGAAAACCAACTCCATCTCTTTTGAGGTCGCCACTGTACTCTTTCTGCTAAGTCTTCGTTCTCTAAATCCATATTATTCTTTGAATATCTCTTTTTGTTTTGCTGACTTGCTCTGCGTCACGCCCTGTCGTACATCTAGTGGTGTGCACATTCGATTTGGCAGGGGACCAAGGGCAATCCTGATATCGACATCGTGCCACAAGCCACAGAGTATAAATCAAAGCGACCAGATTATCAACAGGTGAGCAGTTCATATTTGATTGCCTTGAGCCTTACACACACAATAATATCTTGGCACAAATACACCCACACACATTATTAATATTTCCACACTCAATATCTTCTGAGCGTACGTTGCTTTGGCAAAGGTGAAAGTGATGCCGCCAACGTCGCAGATGAGTCAAGCACAGCAGGTTCTCATTGCAGCGGGCTGGTTGCTTGTTGGAACTTCCCTTACTTCTTTGTTACGTTGCTCATTCTTTCTGTTTTTCTGCAGCTGGCAGCAGTTGTTGCACAGGACGTGCTCAAAGGTTTTTCTTACCTGAAGCTCACAAACAGGCTCGCCATAATTATTCACACTTACCTCGTAGACGAGGGTCTGAAGAGCTACGAAATTCGAAACGCCGTGCTCAAGGCTGCCGAGAAGCTGGGTGGAGATGCAAAGATCCTGCAAGGCCAAGAGGTCCTTTTAGTACCTGCCGACTGCAGCCGCCGCCTCACATGTGTCCAAATGATGTCTGACCCTTAGATATTTTTCGAGCTCAACAGAAATGGAGAAAACTACTTCCAGTTCGAATTTCAAGGTTCGAGCAATTGATCCTGCCTTTATGCCCTGCCGCCTTCCTCCTTCTCTGCCATCCTCCTTCCAAACTTGTTCAAAATCTGAAAAATATTTTTCGCGCACATGAACGTAGACTTAAAGCTTTTGACGTTTCTAACGGTTTCAGTGTCGTAATCCCGACTACATATGTAAATTTGTTCCTCACAACACACAGTTAAGTGCGTGATAATATCGATTTTTTATTAATACGAAAATTATTGTATATTATATTATTAATAAAATTCAGATGTAACTAGTCACAGTAGTTCATATTGTAGCATACGTGACCACGTACGACTCGGAAGTACCGAAGAACGACTTTAATGATTGAAACTTATATATACCCCGTCCAACGGAAACTGACGACGAAAACGAATGGTATTAATAGGTATTCGGTGATGAACGAAACATAGGGATGTACATGACCAAAATCGACCCCCTGGAAATTACATAAAAGTATTTAGGCCTTGCCGCGGTGCGGTGCTAAACTAAGAGAAATAGCTATTGAAGAGCTTCAGAGAGTGAAAACTCCGGTCGGTAGGTCAAAAAAACAGTCATTTCTTGAATTTTGGCTTTTTTGGCCTGTGAGGATGGCAGAAACACGATCGGTATGTAGCCGGTCGGAAGCGGCCGGCAGCGGCGGTGGGCTAGCCAGATCGGTTGGGATCTGGAGAAGAGTGAAACACTAATTTCAAGTCAATGCAGCATTTCTGTGTGGTGAGCGGGCCTTGTTTGGGCAAGTTTAGGGTCTGAAAAATCGATTTTTCAATTTTTAGATCGTGAGATGAAGCTGTTGACGAGTTGGGATGAGGATGTTGAAAGTATTTATCGAAGCGCAAGTATCAAGGCTTTAATATCTTACTAAATACAGATAGCTGAGCGGCCACTTACTACTTTTTCTGGCTGATTGAAAATGTAACTGTCATATTTCAAAATCATGCTTCAAGCAACGGCCCTGTTGATCAACGCTCTGCTGTCTCATGACGCCTCATGAGTGAATTGCTGCTAAAAACACATACTAGGGCAATGGATAAAGCTGGGAAAACAAGCGCAGCTATATAAAAAGTCAGCAAGGCTGTCCTGTGACACTTGACTTGAGGTGGCTCAGCCTAGCAAAAATAGTGAATTTCCTGTTTAAAAGACAAGGCCCGGACGTAACTGATCTGACGGTAACTGACCTATTACAGCAAGACCGAACCACAAGCGTCATGAGACCAACAAGAAAAACGTGTTTCCATGTGATACATCAAGACTGGGGCAGCCATGAGGTGGTTATGCGATGTATTTTTCAAGTACATTGAGCATTACGAAAATTACTACCTAGCCACTCTTACGTTTCTTGCTCCGCGACTTTGCTGATGCTTTGGCCCAAGTAAATCGTTGCTTGAAACCGTTCTTGAGGCAGATTCGCTTCATTACTTGCTGATCGCTGTACAGCATGCTCCCAGTGTGTCCCTCGGAAAGTTCTACCTGAAGCGCGATGACTTCCCATTCATAGTCATACCAACCTCAGCTGTGAGCTTCTCCTGAGCGTCCTCCAGAGCCATGCCGGCATGATAAACCCAAACAACCTGCTCTTCTTCCTCTGCAAAACCGTATTGCCCTTTGATGAGATCGTTGTCTGATGTTACAAGCACTTGCAACTTCAGCTGGGGCTCGGCTTGTCCCTTAGGATCTTTAGCCACCACAACTCCCAAGGTCCACGCCGAGGTGGGGTAATCGTCCGCGCGTTTCTGAAAGGCTTCAGCAGTTTCGTTCGGCTCTCGCGGATCGATATTCAGCATCGCTACGACTTCACCAATCTCCACTGCCGCAAGCCTTCGTTGTCAGCCAATGGTGCTTCTGTAACATCTCCATCGCTACCTGAGTCGACGTGTGCGCTATTGCGGCGCCGGCGATTTCGCGCGGTGCGCCGACTACGTTTGTCACGTTTGCGCTTGCCAGACTTTGCAGGCGCTGCATTCTGACTCTCCTGCTTGTTTCGTTCCTCAGCCCGTGCAAAGAGTAGCTCCTTCCTTGCTTGCCAAGCTTGTGTAGCTTGCAAATGCACTTTTTGCGCTTCAACATCTAGAGTGCTATTTCGCAACGTGATCTGGTCTGCAGTCTTGCGTTCGAAGGAATCCGCTCGTTTCAACGCGTCGAAGTCAGTGGCATCCAGGGCTTGCCCCAGTTTTTGGCAAAGCTCCTCGAAAGGGCGAGCTTTGCCGTCTTCCTGATCTTTTGGAAGATCTTTGATACCCAAGGCTTGCGCGAGCTTTTTTTTGTCGCATAAGAAATGTGTGTTTGGCAGTCTTGGAAGCTTTCGCCTCCATCTGTTCCGTCAAATTCTTACTATCTTTGCACAACTCACCTTTCAGTGCAGCTTCTTGAAGCAGATACGTTATGATGCTTCTCTCGTCCTGTGCTGCTCTCCTTTTCTCTCTCTCTGCTCGAGATCGCTTTAATACTGCAGCTTGATCTTTGTAGAACTTATTTCTAAGTGCTCGTGCCAGAGCTTGCGACCGGCTCACACCAAAGCGTATGATTGCATTTGTGGTTCGGTGGTCGTTTTGAAGCTCATCATCTAGTTTCACTAGCCATGTCAGCGGCTTGCTGAATGAAATGGCTGTTGCGGCCGAAAGGGTAGGCAATGTCACCCGTGTGCTTCGAAGTTTCAGCTGCCTGTCCAGGATTCCAAAGCTCACCTCTGCGATGTCATTGTCAAACTTTGTTGTTTTGAAAATGGCTGCGATTGCGGGTGTAATCTTATTTTCTTCAGGAGAGCCCCCTTCAAAGAAAATTCCGAAGTGCTTCTCAAACTTAGCAAGAAAACTCGCACATGCCTCCCGCTCGATTTCTTTAAGATCGATATTGAAGGAATGTTTTTCCAGCAGGTCGATTTCCACTTTATGAGCTTCCCTATAGCTCTTAACCTCAGGCAGGATTGCAGGAAACTCGTTGAAAACGTCGTACCTAGCAGTACAAAAAAATCATCACAGCACGTCAGTAAATCACGTTTAGTGAAGTAATGAAGACAATCAGAACCTGAATTTTTTGTCAGGGAAGCCGTCGTCCTTCCAATCAAGTAGCAGCGAGCGAATCTTCTTCAAGAACGGAATGGCGTCCCAGATGTGCCAACCAACAACAGCGGACTTAACAGCCACACGGTGAGGTTGCAGAATGGTGACAAACAAACGGACGTGAAGCTGAAGTCCCGCTATGAGAGCTGCGCTATTAAGATACCCTGTCAGCTTCGTGGCCAGCTGCCCTGCTTGGTCGTCAGCCACCTTGCACTCCTCGCTAAGCAACAATAAAATTAAATATTCATGCGTAGATGCCGACATGCGGGCACAGTCAGTACTTACTCGAGGTATTTGAGCCAGGGTTTATGCAGTGCAAAAAAGGGCAGCGCAAGCTCGAAATAAACATGGTAGCGGTTTCCTACAAACACAATCAATTCTCATTAGTATTGTGTGTTTAGCAGACTTATCTTCTGACCTACGCATCGCGGTATCTGTGGCATTTTCTTTTCCGGATACTGGTCTTTAAACCAAACAGCGAAACGCCTCAGGTGTGAAAATGGCCAAAGCTTGTCAGTCGTGGAAAAAAACTTAGCCAACTCACGCAGAGCGACACATTGTATGTTGTCCTTCTTGCCTATGATTTCGTTCAAGTCCGCTGCTTCACCTATCTGCTGCTTGATCCAATCGCTGACTGAAGAAGCAAAATCATCCTCGCAGAGACACATTGAATAAATGCTGCATGTCGCACGAAGTCTTTCAATGTCTGGCAACTCGTTCTCGCTGGATGCAGCACGCTGCACATCCAACCATTCCTTTCCTGTGGCCTGCGCAGCAGCCTCATTGTCCGACATGTAGCAAGCTGGCGCAGCCAGTAATTGACATGCTTTGATGTCGCCAAACAGATTGAAAAGTGATTCGTCATACTCACCAGCCAGCCGACACTCTTCAGCTGCGGCCTCCAGCGCTGACTTGATACCCTTGGCACTATCTTCAGCTGTCCCTGACGGCTGTGTGTAACAACCCCCCGGAAGGACGCGGGCTACGGACGTCAGCACGATTGCAAGAAATTGGACATGCATAGTACTTGACGAGATTCTTGGACGTACCGTCACTATGCAGCGTACAAGACTCACTTTGTGCTATCTCGTAAGCTGTCTGGAGTTGTGTAACACACAGACCCAATGCGTGCAACCAACGGATGATTGTAGGTATGGCGGGGACGGTCAAGCCGTCTGCGCCCGCGATAGCCGGGCTGCATTGCAACAAAAGCTGCAACACCTCTGGAACACGTGATGTCGGCATGTCTGCCGTAAGCAAGCCCATGCTGCACGAATCACGGTAGGCGAATAAGTGTAAGCAGTGGTTTTGCCAGAAGTAGACACTTTTTTTCCAGCCGTCGCTCGCAACGGCGTCGGAATGTAATCAGAACCCTGGCTGCATGAAAGATCTTGAGATTGGGTTGGAGAGTATAATTTGTCCCCGTCTTCTGTTTGTTGTTGCAGCTTTGTGTTTTCTTCAAGCAGCTGTGTCTTTTCTTCAACCAGCTGTGTGTTCTGGTCTTGGAGCGCAGTTAATTCTGCAGCATGATCTCTTTGTGCTTGCTCAGCTTCTTGATTTAGAGACTGGATCTTTTGGGTGCGTCTAACTATGGTCTGCTTGCTATTTTTGTCAAGCCTTTTTAATTCATTTTCAAGCTCTTCGTATTTTTTTTTTGAAGTTGCTTGCATTCTTCTCGCAGGGATAGATATGCCTCCTGAAGGTAGTGGTACGAAGAAGTTGCTTCTTCCGCGCTGGCCTTCCACATTGACGCGTCAGCTGCCTTCTGTTCTAACAAACGCTTTTCACGCACAGCGCTTGTCAGAACAGTAGCCAGAGAATCGCGAAACATCCGAGCTTTTTGAGCATGTGCAGCTATTTTGGGTAACGCAAGCAAGCAGCCTTTGCATAGTTTTGAATTTGCAAGGTTCTGAGATCTATAAGGCAGCAGACCCAAACTCTGCCACTCTGTTATGCTCTGCTCAGGAATCGCGCAGCCAGAAACATGACCCGAGGACGATTTTATAGCTCTCCATCCTACTCCGCAAGCGGCACAGAGTCCTAGATAAGCCGTTTGTTTGGGTGGCATTCCTAATAGATTAAAAATTAGGAAGAGAAACAGACACGGTTCGCCGAAAAGGGAGAGAGAGAGAGGGAGAGAGAGAGAGGAGAGAGAGAGGAGAGAGAGAAAGAGAGAGAGAGAGAGAGAGAGAGAGTTTGTGTGTGTGTTTGTAATATATACGTGTACACGTTATGCACGCGTGTTATATATTTATATATTATGTTATGCATATGTTATAGGCTATGCATGTACGTTATTTCTATTATTCGCGTGAATATATCTATGTATGTATATGTATGTATGTATGTATGTACACACACACACACACACACAAACACAAACACAAACACACACACACACACACACACACACACCACACCACACACACACACACACACACACACACACACACACACACATAAGCTCACATACACACACACACACAAACACACATGCACACACACACACACACACACACACACAACACACACATACATACATACATACATACATACATACATACATACATACATACATACACACACACAGACACAGACACACACACACACACACACACACACACACACACAGGCTGTTACAAAAGTAACATAGGCTGAGCAGAGATCCCCCTATCAACACTATCCGATATTGTCATGCAGAGAAAGCAACTACACTGCCAAAACAAGTCGAACTATTCGGGTCAAGATAGAAATAGCAGCTGACTACCTGGAAAGTCGAATGCTGTTCTCAGAAGCTCCCAGGGCTGGCTCTAATCTTGTATGTTTGTTTTGTTATAGTACACTGGTCTGAAGTCGGGCTAATTTTTCCCGACTTGTGCCCTAACCAGGACCGTATTAGATTTCCCAGGACGAAACTGCGGTATCGTTTCGCATTGTCGGGCGAGGCGCTCACGCTTAACTCGCCACAGCTTTTTCCACCTTCCCATCAACTTGGTTCCCAATCACCAGAAAACCTGCTGGTTGAGCAGCCAATAGCAACCGCGTGATGCACATATCCTGTGACCTTTTCCTTCTTGTTGGTTTCGTCCCTGCACAGCTTTTCCAAGCTCCTGAGCCACTCTAAGTTTGCTCTATCGAAAACAGGACTGCCATTTGCTTCACGACTGCTTTCACCCCAAGCCTGGCTTCCTTTGTGCAACCATTCACGTATTCATGTACACGCATATCATGAGAATGTGCAGAATCAGTTCATCCGCCAGCAGCTCTCTGTTTCCATCGCGTTTGCCAGCTTCCTCCGACCAACTCTGAATATATTTTTCCTCTTACTTGGACCCAGCTGCCCCGTGCGTCTCGGAACAGAGTTACATATCCGCTCCACTGGTTGGACACATTGGTCTTACTACTGAGCTAACTGATTCCGTTCATCCCCTTACGAGGGCATGCAATTTCTCTTCTCCAGTCTTGTTCAAACTCATCAC
Organism: Paulinella micropora; assembly: GCA_019918135.1. Lineage (NCBI taxonomy): Eukaryota > Cercozoa > Imbricatea > Euglyphida > Paulinellidae > Paulinella > Paulinella micropora. Next base: position 52,216 of record WBZZ01000495.1, read on the forward strand.
CCTCTTTTTTTACTTAATTTTTACCAGTTTTTCGCTTTTTTCAAATGCACCGTGTTCACCACATGCTTCACATCTGATCCTCAAATTTTGTAAATTGTCATGTGGTACCAAAAGGTTACTGATCATGCTATTTTTATTAAAATCCGTGACCCTTTACTTTTCGCATACACATATCTACGGAACAATAACTGGACCCACTTTGTGGGGACAGATATACCCGCTCGCTCCACAAAGCCTAGGACATAATTTCCACTTATCTTTAATTATGTCACAGTTCAACTTGTA